>WAAB01022645.1:0-11877 GCA_013389865.1 Piaya cayana
GAGGTAACAGTTTCATTTATCTCCTCGCTTTACCTGGTTCATTTGCAGACTATTCTCCTTAGTCTAATTAGGCCTCTTCCCTTTCTAACCATAAAGAGAGGAACAGGAGCAACAGCAGAGTAACTCAAGAGGACAATAACCCATCAGTCTTTACAGTTACATACAGCAGATACACGTGAGTCTACCTGTAGGAATCTGCCTTGTATCAGACTGATTTCAAAAATAGACCATAGTGTGTGCATATAGTTTATTACAAAACATATATTTTAGTGAGAAATATGGGTGCACCTTATATTCTACCAGACGAATTTTTCAGAAACAACTTTCATTAAAATTTTTCATTACTAAAACATTATTGAGTCATGAAAAGCTGTAGAGACAGGCATTAGAACAACTGGAATTGACAGAAATGTTAAAGATATTCTGCCCCCACCTGAAGAACCTTAAAGTCTTGGTCTCTGAAAATGAAATGGGATCTAGTATTCTTTGACAAGGAGCTAATTTAAAGCTCAATGCTGATGCCAGAGAACTTTTACAGTAATTGCAGATTGATAGCCGACATTTGTCTCCCAAGATCTCTTACACAGAAAATCACAGCAAGTGAATGTGACAAACCACCTGTAAGACAATAGCTTACAAGACGATGGGTTATGTCTAAGTATAGTTTCCTGCCAATAGCCTAGATTTGACAATTTCTCTTATATTCATCTAAATAATTTGGTTATTGCTTTCTATGTAAATCTGATCAAGTAGCAAATGCCACTTAAAAATAATGTCAAGTGTTAATACACATTAAAAATTAAAATTAAGAGGGGACAGATGAATCCGTATAGCTTTGTCACTGCACTGCCTTTCATTAATCTTTGTGTTTACTGAACTGACAGCTACTGTAATACACTTGATACCCCTTGATATCCAATGTCTTGACAAGAGGCATTTTCAACAGCATGTTGAAATCTGGCATCCTTGATGATATGTGTGTTCAGTAACACATGGCACAAAAATATAAACCTGACTTTTTTTTCCCCCTTTAAATTTAGACAGTAAGCCCAGTAGCATTTTCATTTTAGAATAGAATTTGCTGTACTGATACTAAGCAGACTTAATCAAAACTTGTGGTTTTTTCTGTTCGTTTGTAGAAATAATAAGAAAACAAGTAGAAACCAAATTGCATAACAGTGGAAACAATATCATTTATGTCATCTTACAGCCTTGTGGCCTACGATGCACACCTTCAAGAACTGAACNTGACAAGAGGCATTTTCAACAGCATGTTGAAATCTGGCATCCTTGATGATATGTGTGTTCAGTAACACATGGCACAAAAATATAAACCTGACTTTTTTTTCCCCCTTTAAATTTAGACAGGAAGCCCAGTAGTATTTTCATTTTAGAATAGAATTTGCTGTACTGATACTAAGCAGACTTAACCAAGGCACCTTCAAAAACTTGTGTTCTTTCCTGTTACTTTGTAGAAGAAATAAGAAAACAAGTAGAAACCAAATTGCATAACAGTGGAAACAACATCATTTATGCCATCTTACAGCCTCGTGGCCTACGATGCACACCTTCAAGAACTGAACAATAATATCTACCATTACCACACAGACTTCATGAACAAATTCAAAAGCATCTTACAAAGGAGGCATCTACTGTTCCTTCCACCTCGTGACCAGGGAGCAGAGATTTATGAAGGTGTCACGGGTTAACTGCAGTAGGCAGGTAAGCACCACACAGCTACTCACTCATTCCATCCCAGACAGCTTAATCAGTAAAACAAAAGCTGCACATGTAAGCAATGCAAAACAAGGAATCCAATCACTTCTTCCTATTAGCAGACAAAGCTTCAGCCATATCTGTGATGGAGCCCTACTTGCCTGTATAACCACCAAAAATTCAAGCCACAGCCCTATCTAAGCTACTGTGAAGATATTTCACTCTATCCCAGCCAAAAGTAGCACAAAAGACAAAGCAAACTTGTCCAACTTCTCCAGTAAGTTCAATGGGAGATGTAGGAAAATTATGGAAATGGCTGTTTTCTGAGTTATTCCAAGTCACCACAGCCAAACTACGAAAATGAAGAAGTCTAATTTTAAATCAGTATGAACACAATTTAGAACACTTAGATAAACTTTTAATTCTGAAAAAAATCCATGATTTTTTTTCAGTCCCCATATGGTTCCAAGATTGGCTTTGACAGAAATGAGTTACATAACCTCTCAATTCTCAATTTACAGATTTAGTGTCACAACTGGTCAAAACACAAGCAGACCAGCACATCCATGTGAAGACCAAGAAAAGGAATTAATTGTGCATTCAATTAACTACAGTAACTAGCTTAATATTTAAAACATGATAAATAGAATACAGACAGCAGACCAGGCAGCAGCCACAGTAACTCTTGATCACCACTACAGAGGTGTGCGTGGTATTTGAAGGGTGCTGGAGGGGGGCAGGTGGGGAATAGACAGATTTGGAATCTGTTGATTGGTCCTTCCTCTGATGGTGAGGATGTGTCTAATGAAGGTCTCCTATATGCCACCTAGTCCACGCCCTCTCCTTAGGAAAGCACACTAAGAGAACAACCCAAACTAAACCCACTATTTCTTATTCATTAATAGGTAGCCAAACACTGCTGGACATTTGAGAGAGAACAGAGAAAAGTGGTAAAACAGAGAGTGAAGCAAAAGCAGCACAACATAACATTTGCCAGAAGTGGCAGTTTATAGAATATTATGATGTAAATATGCCCCCTAAAGCCACTTTTTGTTGTTATAAATTGCCAAACATTCAACAGAGATATTATGTAACTGCGAGTAGGAGGAAGAAAATCTTTGCAATCCTGGATGATGGAGCTATCACCCAATTAAGAATGGAAGGAAATCTCTCCATCAGGCACTCTAGCTATTAAGATGCAGTTCACACTGTGGATGTGTCTGAGAAGTTTGCAGTCTGTGAAAGCGAAGGTGAAGGTCAAGGAGTAAGCCACAGAAACCTCGGCTACCTGCAGAGTCTGCAATCAAGATGTGTGGAGTTGATACGTTTTCATATTATTCCCAGAAACGATGTCTTTCCTTCCCATAAATGTGGTGACTGCATTGCCAATCATCGGGGCTTTGTAGTACACTGTCGTGAGGCGATTTATAAAACTCATGTTTTCAACTCAGTTCATCAGGGAATTGAAGCAGCTAAGATGTTGATAATCACTAGACCTGAAGGAGATCTGACAGGCAAAACACCAGCCTTCCTCAAAAAACTTTTTGCTCACAGGTATCTGCTATAAACAACTTTTGCTCATCTGTAGTCAAGAGCAGTACTCGTATACCTTGTCTAGAATTCACGTTCCCTTGCTAAGCCACCTTCCCATCATGCTCTTTCATCTTTCAGACAGTCTTGGGCTACAAAAGATTCTTGCCAGCCCAATAAATTCCCAACAATATTTTCCATTTAAAAGTTAGTCAGTCACAACGTGATTTGTATGAATGTTCAGCAGCGAGCTCGTTCTCTGCTACAAGTACTTCCTTATACAGCACCTCGTTTTGGCACACAGACATCCTCACCCTCCATTAAAGTATCGAAAGTCTCAAATAATCATCTGAACACAACTGTTTTATTTGAGTGGAGCTTTGATCTTGAAGAACTGAGTAACTCAGTTGTCTCCCAAGAGAATTTTTTTGCACTATAGACGGTCTGCTAATTTCAGCTGCACAATAATAACAAAACCTTTGATAGCGAGAGCAAACCACACGTAGTTTTGGGAGGCGAGCTTCCCCCTCACTGGTGGTCACGTACTCGAAGTGGTGCAAGCAAATCTATCCGCCAGAAAAGACCAAAGAGTAGACAAAAACAAATTAAAAATATCAAAAAAAAAATTGACTTCATGCCTGGAGTCCAAACTGTGACTGATACAAACTGACTGGAAAAATGCAGCAGCTGCTGTACACGTGACAGCAAGAATTCATTGCTCAGTAGGTGAGCACAAGCTTGCAGCCTACAAGCAGACACATTAAATCAAAGCTTGAGGCACTTGTTTTCTCTCCAGCTACCTTAATTTTAAGGAGGACTTAGCCTTGCATTAACTGGAACTGCTAGGCAGCATTCCCATCCAAACTCCAGGAGCAGGTTCCCTAGCTTCTACTCAGAACCTCTTTTGCTAAATAATTCTATTTATTTCAGCAAGCCCAGAGCAAAGGAAGAATAAACAGACCAGATAAAACTGCCACGTAGAGAGTCCAGTAAACAGACCAGATAAATTGCCATGTAGAGAGTCCAGTTCCATACATCAAGTAAACACTTCAGTCATAGCAATAACAGTTGTGTTCTGGACCTCTCACAAAAAGAAAAAAAAAAGGAATATCATTTTTGATTAGCAGTCATTATTTTGCTTGTTAGTTTGTGCTGTTGGTTTGAAATTCTGCAAGTGCTTTTGATATTGGTCCAGTTTCTTGTTTCACAATCTTCATTTTCAACCTACCTCTTCACAGAAGAGTCGGGGGGAAAGGCAGGAAGTTCTTTATTCTGTGTGCTACTGCTCTTCTGCTAGTCTTGATACCACTAATGATTTCAAATGCTTTCTACAGCACTTAATCAGGTGTAGCGTTTAATCACATAATAACCTCCTGATGTAAAACTAATGACTTTAGGTGACCATTTGCCTTTGCAGTGCAGAAAAAAAACCCAGATTTGAGCAGGTAGGCTGAAGTGCAAATGCTTCTACTTTGATGATCAGTTTGAGTGGGAGTTTAGTGAAGACATTTACTTGAAAATAAACCTTCCCCACCCCTGGAATAGTGCTACCTTTTCTGTTATACAGCAAATAGGAAATTCTGGGGACTACCTCCACATGAAAAGATTATAAAACTATGTTTCATGATGCTTCCCTCCCCCTGTTTTTTAACCACTCTAGCACATAGCAATGCCCAGTATAGACTATCAGAATATCTGGTAACTGTGTCCAGCAAAGTCTCACCTGAATTCTTCTTCAAACAGGTCAGCCTCACCTTAAAGAAAGCTCATGCACCTGATAACTTATGGATTCCCAAAAAAACTACTTCCTACTAGAGAATAAAGACTAATGTGAGGTGATAGAGAAGTTTCTCTTGAATTCAAATAAACCGGTAGAAGACAGGACAAACAAGCTAGGAATAAATGGGGATTAAAAACTGAGGGAGAAACTCAGTAACATTCAATAGGAGTTCATGCTGGAGTCCCTTGTACTTTATATATTCATAAGCTACTTGAAAAGAATGAAGGATAAGGTAACAAAATTAGCTTAGAGCAGAAAAATGCTGAGGTTTCTTCAATACAGATAAAAACATAATTGAGGGAGCATAAGGTGACTGAGTATAGGTTGATAACTCCGCACACCTTGTAGCACAAGATCCATAGGGTGTGCAATGAAAGTATGTGGCAGCTGTCTTAAAATAAAGAGCGTGGCTGTAAATCAAACTTTTCCCACACAATTCAGAATTAAAATGATGGAATACACTCCAAAAAGACAGGTTGGATGTTAATATGTAAAAAGATTAAAAACATCTTAGACAAATGGAAGAGAGTTCCCTCAAGAGCTATTAAGCAAAATGGTCTGAACACAATATTCTAGTTAAGAAGTTCTTCTACTACAGCTGAAAATATGAAAAGCCATACCTACAGAAATATCAATATGCTTGCTAGGCTATTACACTTTCTCTTCAAGCATCTCCTGTTGCCTGTTGTCTTTGTTGATTTCTCCGGGGTCAGCTCGGCTCTCGCTCAGATCTATTGCACGCATCCTTTTGCTCTTGGAGCTCTCTGCCCTCAGTTAAGACAGTTTCACCTAGGAATACACAGACATTGAACACTGCAGTTTTCCATTTTCCCTTGCAACCAATCTACTCAAAAAGCGAGCCTAAAGCTACTCATCTTCTGTTGTGCACAGAATGAAAATAAGAGAAGAGAGAAGGAAGGAAGAGACTAATGATAGTCAAGGGATGCTGTGTAAGTCAGGCTTTCCAAAAGGTATAGAATAAGCAACAAGTATAATGTAAATACAAAAATAAAGACCTAAAACCATCAAAAAAACCCAACCAAAAACACAAACACAAACCGAAAACTAACAATCCACCTCTAAAACAATTATCTATTTTGTACAATGAAAAAATATTACTAGATGCAGAATTTTAGAAGAATCTTAGATACAATTTAAACTTTTGGGGCTATATTCACACCCTTATACGATTAAGAGTAGCATTTGAAAATAACACGTAGGCTTGTGTTGTACATGACCTTGTAAATAAAGCATGAGCGAGATAAACTAACTTTTACAACTTTTCCAGGAAAGCTGGGAAATTAATGCAAACCACCTTAACCCTAAGATAGCTTCTCCCAAATAGGAGAGTAAATTAGCTTACATGAAAGATCCATGTTGCTATTCTTAGCCTGCTTCCAAACTCACACTTCCTCATTTAAGCCAGCTCGCATATCTAAACCACAGTGCAATTTCTATCTAGGGCATCTTTCCTCACCATCTAACAGCATTAAGACCCTCCAGGATGTGTTTTACCAACCTGCTGATCCAAACCCCACACAGCTTGCAGCCATCAGCCTCATATATCTTACCACACCTCGAGGCGTATGTTAATTGACCAATAAAACACACCTGTAGCATATTAATGTTATAATAAAACTCTCTAGATATTCAGTAAATTTTGTATTATCAGTTCTCCATCAATTATTTATTAAAAACTAACATAATAAATTATCTGCTGAAGAGTAACAGGAGGACAAAACAGTACGAAGTACATTTTATCACCTCCTCTCTACGTTTCCAGTCTTTGTAGCATGCTGCATATTTATAAGTGCTTGAAGTAAGGTAAGATTGAACTCCTCAGCTCTAAATCTTCACACTTTATTCACCAAGAGACTGCTTTGTTGAAATTAACAAAAGAACAGGATTTCATATATGTATTTGCTTGCATCAGGCTCTCTTAATCCTAATATTAGTAATTCCCTTCTGTATAGAATTGCTGGTTTCATCCTTTGTGAGTGCTCGTTAGCTGACTCAGTATTAGCATTAGCTAACAGAAATATTTCCACTACAAAGACAGCGTAAGCCTCTTCAGGACTAGAATGGATTTTAAATTTCAGTAGAGAATATTTCCAGTATCTCAAAATAAAATTAGCACATAACTAAAATAATGGAGTTCCACCATCACAGAAATCAAAATAAGAACCAGTGTGGATTTCATTGATCTTGTAATCCTGGACCTACCAGAGGCTCATTCCTTCCCCATTTTCTTAGAAATAGTCTTGGAATTTGTAAATCCTACACGGAATGAATGACTTCCATAGTAATGCTGAAATGCTCAGGAATGAAATACAAATCTGTAATTTAAGCGAGGACTTTGGACACAATGTTCTCAACAGGTTTGGGCTGTTAATTCACAACTAAAATCAAAAACTACAGTGATTTACACAACTTCCAAAAATCCAACAGTAAAGAATCTTTAAAATACAAGGTAATATTTATAGCATTTAATATTCATTCACTTTGTTTGGAAAAAGAGAAAGATGTCACATCCTCCTTCGGAGTCTGTCACCACGAAGATACTGGATGGGAAGATTGGTAAAAAAAAGCCATAAGAAGATAGGGTCATAAAGCAGAATAGCTTCTCCCTTGAACTACAGGAGCACGGAATAGCTAGTGTGGGCTCCTGTCATCTACGTAATTAAGGGTAAAACAAGAACAACTCCTGACTGCTCAGGATAAGATACCAGTCATTTACCACACAGGAGTTACAATGCAGTAATCCTAGACTTTATTAAAATTACTATTACTACAATCATTACAGCGGAGCACCTCAACTAAATGATTGTAACAGAAGAAGACGTGGAAGGTGTAATTTTTATTGTACTTCACAGCAGTTACTGTTCAATATCTAACAGGGCAATCACGTTATACTTTTACTACAAACTAAGACTGTCAGTGCATGCATAACTTTCACTCATTTACTTTTAATCAATACGTTACTGAAACACAACTGTCTTCAGAAAAAAAAACTCATATCCATTTTAGGTTGGTTAATGGATAGTAACAGAGAAGGTAAACTACATAAAGCAAGGATCTGTTAAAAAAAAAGGCAAAGCTCCAATGAAACCATAGGAAATTAAGTCTTAGGAGGGACAGGTAACTGAAGGGATATAAAGCTAATTTCACTAATGATGCTTTTGTTGTGTCTCAGACCTCTACCACGAAATGGCTACACAGACCAAAGGTCAATTCTTGTAAGCAACTCCTATGTTTGAAGGCTAAGCAATAAGCAGATGATTATCTAAAGAAATCCAATCCAAACTTATCTACAAAATGCAGAATCATCTCCTGTCTAAGAAAACCTCCTCTTTCACTGTCTTCATGATGATGTATAATTTTGAAAAATAATTACTCCCCTTTTCACTGTGTTTTTTTTCCCTTATGGAACACCACAAGGAGTTTTATTGCTATTCAAACTTTTCTGGCATTTTTCTATTTCGATACCTTCATTAGAGCCTCTCAATAGCTCCTCTCAGGAACAGCCTCAATTCTATCTTCATCATGTAAATTGTGCAATTGTACCGTTGCACACCAGCATGGGGGAGATGACTCTTATTTACATGCATTGATACATACATTTCTTTTTTTTTCTGACCAAATTCCATCAATTTACCTTTCCAATCATCCCTGAATTTGGTTCAGCTTGCTAAAATACCTTTCAAAACTACCACTTTACATAGATGATTCTGGGCCCAGGACCCCTGCTAGGCATGAAAGAATATGTATTTATGCAAGCACAAGATAGGGAATATCATTTTATTTGTTTCTCTCAGGTGGTAAATACAGTCTCAAATTTCCATGCAGGTGAGGAGATATCCCAAGAAAGCAAGTGCTGTTGATGTTGCTGCCGGTTGCTGCCAGTTTTCAAGGGCTGGCCTATTTAGGTTGGAAATAATTTGCTTATTTGTATTTCTAATAAAAATTATAGTTAAACTCAGATATAGCAACAGTCAGGTAGAAAACAGATAAAGGCTGGGAGCAATCAATAAAACATAACCTCTAAACAATTTCCTATTCTTTTCTCAAAGGGGAAGTTAAAATTCATATTCCTACAGATTGCAGGCTTAGATGATTAAAACACCTGTTCTACAAAAAGCTATAATATATCCCACTTTTTTCTCAGTGTTCTTATCCTTCGCCGCCTTTACATGACAAATGATCGCAAAGTTGAAAAGAATTAAAATCAAAACCGCATAAGTTACTAAAATGGAAGAGAGTCAGCAAATGCATGAGTGCCAGTTTGAAGATTATTCAGTTGCTTCTCATTACAGCAACAATTCTATAGCAAACACAGAATACATGGGAAAGGAAAGAGCTAGAGACAAGCTAGAAGATAAAGAGGAGAAAAGGACAAAATAATCTTCATTGTTATTATCAGTTCAGTACAGATGAACAACTGAACGCTCTCAGCTTTAAAAGCAGGTGAAAATCATGGTATTATTAATAACTACACAGAAAAAAATAACATATATCTTCCACTGCCTTCCATCCACCACACATTGTTCATGCCACTTAAGTGCACCTTAAAATAAACCATAGGAAAGGCTGTGTTACAAATAACAGAGAAACAACAGCCTTCATTTCCTAATCGTTATTTACAATCCTTCTTTATGGTCAAATATTTATGATTTACTCACGCTTCAGCCTCCTGTGATAGGTATTATTGTGGTTGAAATTTTGCATCTGCAAACATTTGCCTCGATCAAGTAGACCACTTAGACGCAAGGAACCTAAAGGGAAGACACAGAGTTACACTCAGCATCACACACAAAAGTCAGCCTTGGCCTCTTTATATGCAATAGACTAAGGAAATTTTATCCAACAGTAGATGACATCAAACTAAACAAACTCCTCTTCAGACTGACATGGCTGAGTCGAGACCTGCTGCTCAAACTAAAAGGCGAGAAAGAAATTCACAGGCAATGGAGTTGAACTTGGCAAGGGACATGAAGGGCAAGAAGGGCTACTACAGGTCAGCCACTAAACTAAAAGAGGGTAGATTCAGACAGATATAACTGGCATAGTTTGCTGATAAAAGTGGTAGATGCCCCATCCCCAGAAACATTCAAGGTCAGTTTGAACAGGGCTCTGAACAATCCAATCAAATGGAAGATGTCAGTGCTCACTGCAGAGGAGTTTGACTAGATGACCTTTAAGGTCCCTTTCAACTGAAACCAATCTACAATTCACACGAAAAAAAGAGGCTATAAACCATATTCTCTGTCTAAACATGAGTCAGTTTGAAGTTATATATGTAAATTATCCACCCAGATGTCTCCAGGAACTAGAGACATTCTAGAAGGCAATATTTCCTCATGAAGAGTTAAGATGGAATAAGATGATCTGTATAAACTCATAGATAGTTTAATTCAGTGTTGGTGCAAATGCTCAAGTATGCATGCAAAGCCTTTTGCAATGAGAATATTCATAGTGTTTTTTGAAATGTCATAAAAAAACAGTAAATATATGAACAATATTTCAATGTAACTATGCAAAAGTGGCAAAGCATTCATAGAATGCCTCGAGAACAAGGAAACCAAATGTTCTGCTTCCATCAAAACAAGACAATAACTCATTTCAAAAGAGTAATTTCAAGGAGACACATCAAGTGCTCAAAATACAATATTATGGGTCTTGTATAATATGTGAGGTATTTGCTGCAAAAATCTAAAAATTATCATTTCCTCAGTAAAGGATTGAATTACCATTCTCATTCAGAGCAATAATGAAGAACTTCAATATTACATGTCAAAACAAACTTACTTTGCACACTCAAACTTATTTTATTTCCTTGTTTTTTGGCTTTTTCCCCAAACACTGCAAATGCACCTATGAAACTTGTCAGTTTTATATATTGTATACAAAAGTGAAGACTTCAAAACAAATATGGTCCCACTGCTAGTGAGTTAAGGCACCGTGCTGAGATTGGCTGAGATGGAATTCATTTTCTTCACAGCTTTCCTTATGGTGCTGTATTTTGGATTTCTGATTAAAACAGTGCCAATAACATGCCAGTCTTTTGGCATACATTGGTACAAGATCTCTCTTACACACGTATTTGTATCAAAGGGTAAAAAAAAGCATATTGGGGTAGTAAATACTAACACCTTTAAGTACCTGAATAGATGGCACAGGGGCATTCAGGTTAGTATTTCAGGAAAACTTAATATAATACTAAAGAGATTAGTAACAGTTAATAACGGTCACAATCTTAATTATTTAATAACATTTAAATAATATTATCTAGCAGGTTATATTAAAGAACCAAGTTATGAATTAGTAACTGAATGTTTACTTCCACACAAACCAGGTAGAGGATGCTGGAAAAGCACTAAGCATTTTTTCATTCTGCCTGAGTAATATTCCCTTTCTTTGAACATTTCAAGAGCATTTCAATGGTAATGCATGTGTGTACATATGCGGGACTAAACACAAGAAATAGCCAAGAGCGATGCTAAAATTCCTAAGAAAAATTCAACAGCAATATCAGTTCAAGTTCATCTCAAAATCCACTCCCATTGAAAACTTTTGAAATATTGATTATTTCCTTTTTGTTTTCTTTTTCATATACCACAACCAGAGCTTTTGTCCCTTGACAACTGACCAAACTTAAATGCTGAGTTGTCACACTTAGCAGCTAAAGGGCAGTGCCTGTAGCAAAAATCCTTCAAACAGCAGCAGATTGTTTGAACATCACCTGAATAACTTGAGTACCCTGGTGGGCAAGATGGAAAGAGTCCACAGTTTACAAAGCTGTGTACACATACATACATATGTAAATATTAATTGCATATATATATATATATATA
>WAAB01022645.1:17717-35148 GCA_013389865.1 Piaya cayana
TTTTTTTCCTGAATTTCCTACTTCAACAGCCACAGGTACATATAGTACATGTAAGAATTACATGCTAAAGTTTAACATGAGAGTTCTGTCCCAGAAAAACAGTTTTGGCATGGCAGTCAAGTTTTTCCTGCCACTGTATTTAAGACAATCAAAACAAAATCATAGAATCATAGAATCACCAGGTTGGAAGAGACCCACTGGATCATTGAGTCCAACCATTCCTATCAAACCTCATACAATGGAATTTTAGAGCAAATACAGATTTTTGACACCCTTGAAACTTCCGTTTATTTGTAAATGACTACTTGAGCAAAACATACACTACAACTCTAACTGTATACACACAGAGGGCCACAACAACATTAACTATTTTCACAGGAAAGCATAACAGCTTTCCGCTATTTTTAATATAGCAACTTTCTTTTAAACTACTCATCTCAAGAGCTCATTAATTCCTGAAAGACCAAATGACATCACCTATCAGCTATTTCAACCTCCTCCTCTTGCAACTCTTCCTCTATGGAGAAGAGAAAACTAATAGGATTTGAACCTATTCATCAAAAAAGAGAGTGCCTTACCAATTTTTTTGTTAAATGAGAATATTTGTGAGCCTTTGTTATGAACAAGGATTTATGGATTTGGCATCAGAATTATATAAGATGGCTAGATGGTTGTCCTTTAACAACTAACCAAAGAATGCTCGCTGTGGAATATGTAACAAGTGTGTTAGGAATGGGCCCAGAGCATTCAGGACTCCAGAGTTCCTAGAAACAGCCAAAGTAAGGGTGAACAGCATAACTGAATTCCCAGACAAGCACATATTTCACAAAGAGCCATGAAGGCAATTTGCCTTCCTGACTCTTGCCAGAGTCAAGAAGAAATAAGTCACATTAGTTAAAGCTTCTTGGTTGCTAGTTCCAGCCCAAATATTTCAACTAGTGTAAACCAGTAACACTTCAGTACCATAAAAATAGTTCAGAAACAGTTAGAGATTTTCTCACTTTTCAAACAAGCTTCATTGCTGAAATCCTAATTTCTAACTGGTTGAAAGACTGTGATGAAAGCAACAAGCACTTGCATTAATTCTTAGAATGAAATAAATGAAGTAATAAAGACTTAGCAACATAAACCTTCTTCATGGCAATAATCTAGTACAAGATCACAGACTAAGATGTGAAGTTTGGGAGATCTTCTTAGATTCCCAGCCTAGTTGGTTCTCTCCACAGGAATATGGCCAGAGCAAACCTGTCTGTCTATCACACTTGGCCATTGCCCTTTAATATTTGTTTCTGATACCCTGGAACTAGATGATTTTTCACAGTGCTTTCCTGTTTCCCATGATAACATTACTGTTTATTTCTTTATAACCTCAAATGTCTGTTACCTAAACAATTCTAGAGTCGCAAGGAAATCCTGTCTATGAGATTTTTTTTCTGAGTTCCAGATGTGTTTAGTTACTACAAAAGGCATCAAGTTGCCCATTAAGCTACTAATAGACCACTGTGTCAATTAGCCATAAAATAATCTGGTGTTTTATCAGTTTATTCCTATATCAAAACTTATTTTCCTTATCACATCAAGTTTCTGTTCCCTAATGATCCTACAGCCTTCAAGAAAACTGACTCTAACCTAAATGAGTAATTGAGTTTGACACTGCTGTCCTACTCTATTATATTGATGTTACTATTTTAGTCAAGAGATACCTGATAGGATAGTATGTGACCTGATCACATCTTCTCTGTGAAGACAAGCTAAATTTTGCACATATAGATGTTGTGAACCTGTGTAGGGTTTTCTAATGTTCCAACATTAAGTATTTTAGTTCCTATATTGTAACTATTATTCTTTCAAAGATTAAGAAGCAATTAATAGGTCAAAAACACGTGACCACAAAAATAACCACCAACCAGTATTCTTTTTTATAATGGAGGAAATCAATTTAATATTAGAGATACTAGCTAGTTTATATGACATTATTCTTAAGGCAGGGCTGATAGTTTTGGAGCACCAATCTACTTTGAAAAGTATCTTTAATGTCTTATTTTAATGGAGGTGAAAGGGCCAAAGAAAGCTCACCATATCCTGCGGACCTTTTCTAATCTGCCCTCATTTTTCCATCCTGCAAGTTTAACACTGGACTCATTGCTTAAGGAAAAAAAGCTTTATGTGAGTGTTACATGAGCTAGAAAAAGAACAGTGACTGGGGTTTCAGTCAAAGCTTCTATAAACTATTGTCCCTGTTGGACAGAAAAATTAGTCACTGCTTTCTAGGACGGCTATCTAGGTGATTAAGGATTTGGTTCTTGAGATGTTGAGTAGGATTTCCACAGAGAAAACTTATTCAGTAAACTCGTAACATCCTCCTTGCTGAACTTGTCATATTTTCCTCTTATTCTTAGCAGAATGTCCATTGCCAGACATTCTGCATACAGTTCTTCCCATAAGCTAGTAGGTTCTCTTCATTTCACATAAATTCCATACTTTCTTTCAATTATTTATCACTCTCATTTCTGCCCTAATTCTTAGAACACAGACCTGGTTAGGCACATTGATATTCAATATCTTAAATCTAAAGAAATAAAAGTTTCAAAGACACATGTGGATTTTTATTACTATGGTTCTTCCACCTTTGATGTAGTTTCTAAAAAACCTTAGAGCAATGATTAGAGAAATTACTAAATAAAGCATTGTTAATTCAAGGGAAATAAAAATAATTTTAAAAGAAACATGTACCCCAAGTGATTTATTGTATTTTGAATGTAGGGCTCATTATTAGCCCTGTTGTACTACACTCTTCTACAATGACTTGAGCGTACTGGGTGACAGAAAATCAGGAATTCTGTTTCTGTCTCTAGCAGTGACTGTCTGCATGGTCCTGTACAAGCAGCATAACCTCTTTGAAACATGAAAGCAAAACTGCATATTATCTGCACCTGAAAAGAAACATGGGCTTAGGAGGATCTTTGCTGTTTATCTAAGCTTTTAAGAGAGAGAGGCAACACTCGGATTTTATTTCTTTCCTCATATGTGCTGTTCTCCCTCATCAAACACTTCACAAAATTGGAACTCTCTGTCTTCTGCTATAAACGTCTCCTACTGGGAAGCTTCTATTTCTAAATGTGTTCAAAATAGATCATTAGAAAGTTTGCCAAAGGAAAACCTGCGTTAAGCTTCAAGATTTTATTCCCCAAGAAAAGACAATTTAATCCCTCATTCACAACCAGCATAAGAGACTTTCTTTTTTTCTTTTTTTTCAAATAGGCAAGATCACAGCATACTCCCTTCTTCATACCTTGAACTCAGACTAGAGACACTTTCCACTGCCTTTTAGCATAAAGAAATACTAATTTTTGAATTTATTTATTTTAAGTTTAGCAGAATAGAGGATCCCTCTTAGCTAGAAGACCTAAGCCATGGACTCACCAACATTTTAACATCCATCTTACTTAGAACTGTAGCTGCCAGACTCATGACTTGTGTAATAATCCTCAATCCCAAACATGTGAATATATTCTAAGCGTTTTGAAATATGTCTTCTTTCGGGCCACACAAAGAACTGAAAATATCTCCAGAAAGAAATACAGTACTTTCCTCATATGTTTTGGGAAAATAATCATTATTAAGACCTAGAATGTGCCATTCCTTCTAATGGGATAACAGTTGCGTGGAGTTAACCGTTAGACAGACTACATGGCAACATAGCTGAACTGGGTCACAATAACCCAAATTAGCTAGATTAGAACACCAGGAAAATGGCAAAAGATGAATATTAACAAATAAATACAAACTGCAGAGCACACTCCATTAGCATTTCTTAATTGTTTCATAGGAATGACCAGGAGAATGCATTAGAGATTGATAAATCTTTGCATCTTTAGGCATCTTTTCCCCTCTTTTCTGTTTAGCACAAATTGACTTATCCGCTTGGAACATTAAATACCTTGTTTGTAGAACAAAAAACTGCTTGTGTATTTCAGGCTAATGTTTGGGGTATTTTCCTTTAAAAAAAAAAGAAAAAGAAGAGTCTCATTTAAAATCAGTCATAAATCAACCCATGAAGTGCAAAATACGACCCCTTTGCTTTCAATTCTGGCTTTAGTGATAGGAAATGTAAAGACTAGGGCTATTTCAGTGTGGTTAGGATGCAAGTTATCCTAATCTTCTTTTAAGTACAAAAGAAATTAAGTTGCTATCTGCTTTTGAGTCATACACAGACATTTATTTGTTTCACAAATCTCAGGCAATCTTTCCTGGTGATGGATGGATTCAAGCTCTAAACTTTCTATTATTCTGAGACAGCCCTTGGTGTGGTGCGGCAGGCTGCACTTACAGCATCTATTACCAGAACATGCCTTAAACAAAGTACATCCATCAAGAAAAAAAGTGACACATCTACACCAAAGGATTCCCAGGTTGAGTGCGCAAGAGAGGCATCAGTATTCTAACTGTATTTGTTAGGTTCCTTGAAATATTTCTCACTTCTTACGTATCTGTTTTTCACAAACCAAGCCAACTTTGTATTTCACAGGGTATGCATGTGCTGCTTTGTAACTATGTCTTCAGATCTTACAATTATCTACATTAAATTTATATGATAACTCTATAGCTATTCTAATTTTCTAGCTCTTTCTTGCAATGCAGCAACAAGAACAGCAATACTGAAGACTATGGACTAAGTTTTCTCTTGTACCTTTGCCAATTGTATTAGTATTTATCTCCTCAGTTAATCCTGTTTCTGTTGGGAATTTGTGTAGGTGTTGCATGATCTGGCAGTTACATAATCTGCCAGCTACATTTACAAGTAATTAAGATGCTAAACCCAGTGTGAATAAGAAAAAGATCCTCATCCCAAGTATCATGATCATCAGAACTGATTCAGAGGCGGAATCAGCAGTGGTTTGAAAGCCCCAAAGTAAATCAAGAGAATACTCAAAAGCAAGCTATCCTTAATGGTTTCTTTTATTTCTCAATAAGTCACCTGCTTCTGTCTGTTTCAGATCACTTTGATTTCTTGCTTATTTTTATACCTATAACAACATCCTTCATTTTGCATGTATTTTTGTTTGTCAAATGTCAAACCCCAAATTAGTGTCTTTCTTCAGTCATCTCCCTTGCAGTAGCTCACCTCCTAGACAGGCAGCAGAGGAGAGGAAACAGCCTACTGTGTGACAACCTGGCATCTAGCACTGCTCTCTTCAAAAGGAGCTTTTCAAGCTTGCTGTCTTTCCAGGTCATTGCTCAAACAGGACATAAAAATGCATAGTGAAGTATTATATGAATATTAAAGGGATATAACCTTTACCTGGTTAATACCTTTATTTATTAAACCCGTGACTTCGGCAGACAATTTGATTTCAGGGTTCACAGATTGCTTGGACGGATTTGAATGATCCTCGAAAGCTAACGGAATCAAATGAGGTTGAAGCTGGGCTGTGAAAATTAATGCCCAAGCATTCAGATGCGTTGTTTGTGCCTGGAAGGACATCATGAAGAGCTTTAGGTTTATCAACACAATAGCTCCCAAGAGCAGCCTTCCTTTGTCTACATAAGTCATCCTCACAGACAGAGGAAATGAGATAGATTAGACAAGTCAGAAAAAGAGTCAGTAATGGGAATTTTGGTTAAAATCTGACTCTGTCATAGAAAAGCCCATGAAAGTATACCTATGCACAAGGGAAAAATAAGTTTCTGACTTTTCAGCTCACAGTCCTTAAAGTTACAGTCAAGACTTTCCCAATTGTTGCCCATCTGTCTAATCGGCTATAAGCCTAGACAGCACTGGAATGGAGTCACTGTCATTATCACCTTGCCATAATTGGCATGGCAGGATGGAGCAGCATGTACAGCCCTCTCCTGGTGTGAGAGAAAGAGTGAAGAGAAACCAAAGCAAGTGAGCCAGATGTCACAGAGACCCCAAGACGTGTGCTGGGATCCAGAAGATGAGTGATCAGACTGTCTGCTTTTACCGCAGAGCAGCTCTGTTTCTTTCCGTCCTCCACTGTCTTTGTTTTCTCCAATGCATATGACTTCATCGTCATTGGCAATTTTGTACCTGTGACCGAAGGTTTATTCCAGTACCTATGAATATGAAACATTCCACTTCTGATGTGCTTTCCCCTTTTCATGTGCCAGACATGGATGTTACCAGGAGACTGTGAGGAAGGAAGGAAGCAAGGAAGGAAGGAGGAAAGGAGACTTCATAAAAAGTGAACAACCATTTTATTTTGACAATTCCTTAATCTCTTTAGAAAGCTTTCTTTGGTTTAGTTCTCTCTCAAAGAAGGCTAGATCCCACTAAAGCTGTGAGCTGAAACTATTAAGACTTAGTCCTTAGACCAAAGAAACTAATCTAAGAGCAAGAAGGAGGAGAATAATTTAATGTTGTAGCATGTGGTACGATGTGACCCTAATGTTCGCTAAAACCTCTAAGGTTGAGTGCCCATAGCTGAACCAAACCATTGCACACGTTGGATAAATCTCAGGGCTGCAGTATGCATTGATCTGTAACAACCTTCCAGGTCAATCCAGAACACTCTCAGACCTACCATGCCCGGTTTTACCCTCTTTCCACCCCTTGATGCAGACTGTGCATTTTAAATGCTGTCTGGCAGCCTAGTCAGCACCGGGACGTGAAACACTAGTACTGAACTGACTGCAAAAAAGATACAACCAAAAAAACAAACTAAAGAAAGAAAATCTTTACTGTAATTTCCTTTTTGGGTTTATATTAAATAGTGCTTTTGGTTTCACCCTTTACAGATTTCAGTTCTAGTGTGTAGCATCCACTTTGTTTCCGATGTCAGCAGAAGTGCAACATCCATAAGTATTTAAATAATTCCAGAGTCCTCAGTTTAGAATGTACAATGTTACCTTAGGTGTTTCTCCAGAATCAAAGGTGAAAGAGAATTAAATAGGTTCCAGATGGAGTGGACTTTAGCTAAAGAGGAAAAGTCAGAAGCTTAACCATATGACAGACCTAGAGGCAAATCCAGAGCTGCCAGGAGCTGCCTTCAGAGTTTGCCAAGGAGACAGATGCTTATGCCAACAGAGCATAGATTGGCATCATTTATATCACATCAGGTCTCATGCTGTCACAATGCCACAGTGCAAAGTACTAAATCACACGGCTAATATTTAGAAAAGAGCAATTACACTGCATATATTTAGATTATAAATCCAGTAACAGTTTTTATATTATATCTACCCTTATGGATTTTGACTTGTAAGGCACGAAAGCACATCTTACTGTATTCATTTAACTCTTAATAAAAACTTAACAAGAGCAACAAAGTATAAAGATAAATTACACCTTTAATGTTAATATCAATGCAAAACCTTGCCATGAGTAGGGATCAAATACTTGATACTAACATGGAGACTAGATCTTCTGCTTATAAAGGAATTCCTCACAAGATCCAGGGAACGGTTTTGGCTTTTTTCCTCCTTATCTTCTCTTTACAGACCCTGAATACAAAGTGCAAGGCTGCAAAGATAAACACATAATACATATCTAAAACCTGTTTTTCTTTTAGTGGCTTCACACATTTATCCTAACTTCATGCTCTATCGCTTGGAACATCTTTCTGTCTGAAAATAAATTATGCTCTGTATGGAGTATCAAGCCTAACCTTAGGCATCTAGCAGCATAGAACTGTACAGATGTATTACAGCAAATATCCATATTACACGCTGTGTCATGGCATTTGAACAAGTGCAAACACTTGCATGCAAGTTTAGACGCAAACTGGTTCAACATGCCTTGTTTAGAGATCACCGTGCTGAGACTTCAGGTTTGATTGCACCGTCTGTTAAAAGCACAGGGAGTTCTCTGAAAATACCTAATAGTCATCTAAATCCAACATTAACATAGAAGTTCTGAACCAAGTAGGGTGAAAATGGATACAAACCACTGTTGTGACACACAGTAAATCACTGACATCAGAAAAGAGCACTACGGCTCTGAAACACATCCATAGCAGGAAGGATTAACTTTGTTCTCTACAGAGATCCCACCATAAAGTGTGTTAAAATCTACCTCTCCTTGATTGAGAGACTGAATAAACATTGACAATTATTTAACAGCTGTTGCAGCAGCATGTTTACATATCCTGGGGACTGTGCCAGCCAAATAGTGTCATATCATTAAGGAGCTTTGCCCTAAAGAAGCTGAAGAATTAAGACTTCTGAGAACCCTAGAGGATCCGTGATAATTTCCCTACTGCACTACCTGGGCCTCACGAGGGGTTGATCTGGAAGCACCATTGCAGGTGCTTTACTACCACAGAAGCCCTCAGCGGGACGGTAAAGCACTATGTTCCTGGGGGGAAAATAACTCAGAACAATCTAAAATGCATCCATCACCATTCTATTAGACACTGCCTAAACAACAACAACATAGCTGTCTTTATTTGAGAGCTTTCTGATGCAATTCTTTGGCTTTCTACCCCTAACCACTGGACATTCATTAAAAATCCTATGTTCTCTGTAAATAAAAAAAATAAAGGTTTTCATACCAATCCATTCTTGCTGAATGCCTGCACTGTCCTCACGTGCCACAGAAAAGTACAGGTTTGTATCAGCTGCTAAGTTCTCCATCTCTCCCCAAAGAAATTACTGACTCTAATCTCCCGGCTTCCCAAAAAGCTACCACTAAGCACCTCCATCCCACTTACTTCATGGCCAAACATTCTGCTCTCAAATCCCTGTACGCTCCTGAGAGTCTTTCGATACCATTCAAAATATGCATTTCATTTGTGTAGGCATATCAGCAAAAGCTCTCATGGTAAAGAGAGCTGCATGATTGTGGCAGCTGGAGCCAGATAAGACTTTTGCTGGATTTATTGACATTTGGAAGAGGCAAAGTAGCAGTTTCAAGAACTAGTTTCAAAAACTGATGAGGTCAGATAATCTTGAGTGAGTATGGTGTGTTTGGGATTAATATTTCTGGGATGAATAGCTCTCCTTGTCTGCAAACTCAAATCACACTGAGGAACCAATACACTGCTTGCTTTATGTTAAAAAATATATTGACCCAGTCTAAAGAGACAGATACCTTTTTCCCCCCAAGATATTCTTTATAACATGTGCCATTCTGAACACAAAAAAAATATTTCAACCAAATGTATCTTTTGCAAACACTGTAAAGGTAAAAAAAATCTGCTTTTCAATGATAAATAGATTATTTACATGACACATATTTTAAAAGAATGCAACATTATATTTGTGTAATCCAATCAATTTATATTCAGTTCCTTTAATGTGGCAGAAGTTATAAATGAGTGGATTAATCCTTCAGAGTTTGAACTTTCATTCTTGACAAATCTTAGAGTCCTTAAAAATCACATTATTATTTCCAGTACTTAATATGAAACTCTTAGTTCTCTTTGGTAAAATTAGCATTTGTTTTCTTCAGAACAGCAAGCTAAAAAGCCTATTTGTCTATCAGGAATTATGTCTTTCTGCTCTCAATCACATGAGTCAAAGGAGATGTTTGGCTTTTGTTTCATGGAAAGCATCTTTGTTATGTCTCACACGTAACTCTTAATTATCCAGCATTTAAAACCCACAAGTAATACCACCCCACTAACCATAAAAGCAGAAAAGATGCTACTGAGAGGAAAATATATATGACATGGAAAAAATCACACATATAAAAAGGGCAATTCAGGTACTTCTGTTTCATTGCTCTGATTGCAAAGCCAAGACAACAGTAAATAGAACCGATTTAATCTCAAACAAAAGAACTTTTTCATCACATCTTACATCAATTTATCTGTTGAACTAATAGCCATAAGAGCCTGTAAAGTCCAACTAGAAAAAGTAAATATGTATTCAAACTGGGTAAGAAACAATCATAATGGAATGAATTACAAATGTGTATATTAATATAAACTGCCACTGAAAGATGTAAGTCATCCACTCACTAACTACTAACTATTTCCTAAGAACTATTTTCACGCTATGCAGTATATTTATTCTGAAACATAGTACTGGCCACTGCAAGACAAAGCACTGAAATAAATGCACACCTAACATACATTTACGGTAACTTAAGACAAATGTTTTGGNCGATTTAATCTCAAACAAAAGAACTTTTTCATCACATCTTACATCAATTTATCTGTTGAACTAATAGCCATAAGAGCCTGTAAAGTCCAACTAGAAAAAGTAAATATGTATTCAAACTGGGTAAGAAACAATCATAATGGAATGAATTACAAATGTGTATATTAATATAAACTGCCACTGAAAGATGTAAGTCATCCACTCATTGACTACTAACTATTTCCATAAGAGCTATTTTCATGCTATACAGTATATTTATTCTGAAACACATAGTACCGGCCACTACCAGACAAAGCCCTGAAATAAATGCACACCTAGCACACATTTACAGTAACTTAAGACAAATGTTTTGGGAGAAGGTGGGTGGGAAAGGAGGGAAGAAGAGACTCTGAAAGCCAAAAAAGTCTTTGCTTTTCAGTCGCTATGGAAAATTACAAATTCCTTTGGTCAATAAGTGAAATACAGTCTTTTCAGTCTTAAAATTTCAGTCTGATGTATTTTTTACAAAAGACAGAGGGGTTTGTCCAGTTCCATTAACTAACCCTCTATTTTACCAGGCTTTTTACTCCAAAATCTATAAACAAAACTTCCCCTTTGCAACACTGAACGCGTACATTGCTGGTGGCAAAAAAACATCTGTGCTGTGACAAAGCCTTCCCTCTAGGGTATCTCCCAGTCAGCAGCACAGATGGACCCTGGGCAAGGCTGGCTTGACTCCAGGAACAGGGACCTCCTCGCTCTGACCCTAGTCTGTCTGAGCAGGTAGTGAACGCTCTGGGGAAAGAGACACTTCTGGAGAGTTCTTCCTTAATTAATTCCCACTGAGAGTGGGAATTCACTGAAAATCCAAGAGCCAAACAAGTCCCAACAACTGAATTAAATTAAATATTATCGCCATGCCTATCTGCCTTCTACTTCTCATTATCACACAAATAAAGAAATGGAAGGGATTACCAAGTAAGAGCAAAAGCTCACTGAGCTCATTTTCCTTTCTCCGTAACAGCCACACAGGAATATGTTGAAAGAGCGTAAGGGCAGGCCAAGCACACACGCTCCTGTGCTCTCTCAGCCTCCAGTCATTTTCAGCTCAGCAACTTGCTGGGTTCCACATCCTATCTTAACAACCCTCTCAGGACCTCCTTGCCATGAGCTTGGCTGGTCTTTTCTGAGGTACTGAGTACAGCCAGAAAACAGAAATGGTAGTTTCCACAGCCTCTGAGACTGTACAGATGTAAAGCATTGAAATATGAGCAAATCATTGATGAAATCTATTCACTACGTAAGTGATCAGAGTTAACACAGATCCTGCTGGCTGGGTAAGTGCAAAGGCCAATGCTACATTTATTCACATCCTCATTACTCTTTGCACTGCGCTGAAATAACTGTGTCCTCATGTAGATCAAGACTCATCTATTCTGGTATGTATAAATCAGAATAACCCAGTTTCCCAGATCTGCTTTTGGGCCTCCAAAACAAATTTCTCTGTAGTCTTAGATCACTGCTGACCAAGAGAATGTTCAGTAAGTGTAACAGTGCACGTGTATTATAAATAAATTTTAAAACTTAACATATTTATAGGACCAAAACCTTTGGAGAGCAATAATATTTTTTAAAAATATATTTGAGTATAGTGTTTAGTACAATGACAAATAACTTGTAGCCTGCCCATACTGGTCTGGGAGAGAATTCAAAACAACGGATAGTTCCACTGTTTTACACAAGAAAGTAAATTCTATATAAGTAGCTATAAAGTTGTAGTTGCCAAACTATTTGTACAAGAAGATCATTTTTAGGAATTCCAAGGAGGTAGAAAAAGAAAGAAACTAGGGCTGTCTAATCAAAATATGAAACTCCCAGTAGGAGAAGAAAGCTTCAACCTTCCAGATATAAAACATATTACATAGCATTCACACTTGAGCAATTGATAGAATGGTTTAGAGAGACAGCCATGCAGTCAGCAGAACAGATCACCTTGGGGGAAAAAAAGTATATGGAACTTCTGTCCCTCCAGGTATTATTCATTTGCTGAAGCTGGAGCAGCAAAGATCCAGAGTTTTAAACCATTAAGACTATAACGAAAATGTGATTAGCCCACATGCAGAATATTTTAGTTTTGTCTGTATTTCCTTATGAAACTTCAAAGGGAAAAGTTCTTATGTTTAATATTAGAAAATACTAAGTTATCTTATTCCAATCCAGGTGTTATTGCAATCAGTTAGAAATCGTGACTGATATTTTCGATTGAAAAATACAATATGTTTTTTCAATAGATATTGGCAATTCTTTAGGGCCCAATCCTAAGACAAAAGCTTTTCTGTTGCCTCTACAGGTTTTGTATTAGGCCTTTAGTAAACTGAAATGAAAGAAAATCCCAAAACACTTAGGTACGTTGCCATTTATCAAAGAGCCAACTAAAACACAGCAACAGCATTCAGAGTCACAAGCTTTCTATCATCTCCAGTGAAATATGGTCTAAGTTGAATGCAGGATCAAATTCAAATGCTCACTGTACAATAAATAAATGTGCCATAGCACAAGGCATACCACAAACAATAGAAATATTAACTATGCTTATACATGGGAAATATGCAACTCTTATCCTATATAAAATCTTAGAATGAACCAAAATACTCTCTGATCTCAGATGCTGGCAGCTGTAAGACTGAACTATACTATTTTTAACCTCAAGATTAGCCAATATCTTTTAATAAATTTAGACAAAATCGCCTTTTGCCAAAACAAGTTAAATCTCCTTATTCTACTGCTTGGAGATATTCTTCTTCCATGCTGACTGCACAGATAATGTCCACTTTACTTCTATAAGCTACTTGTCATCCNGTATTAACTATGCTTATACACGAGAAATATATAACTCTTACCCTATATAAAATCTTGGAACAAACCAAAATACCCTCTGATCTCAGATGCTGGCAGCTGTAAGACTGAACTATACTATTTTTAACCTCAGGATTAGCCAATATCTTTTAATAAATTTAGACAAAATCGCCTTTTGCCAAAACAAGTTAAATCTCCTTATTCTACTGCTTGGAGATATTCTTCTTCCATGCTGACTGCACAGATAATGTCCACTTTACTTCTATAAGCTACTTGTCATCCACCATCAACAGATGAAATGTAAGTAATATAAGGATATATCCCAACCACACTCATCTGCCAGTGAAAAAGCTTGAAATCTTAAAGAAATAAATATGCAGACATTTCTAAACATACAGGGGTCCCTTCACAAACCAACACATTTAAAAAATGTGCTGTCCAACACTACCATCTCTTTCTCTGCTTGGGTTATGTAATGACTGCCCCAGACAATTGTCCTGGACTGCCTTGGATTATTGACACTGCACAGTGGAGAGATGATATCCAGAGAATATGTGGGCATTTGTAGCTGACTATCTATCTTCAGAAACTATGATTGGTGTGGAAGGATAGACTTTTCCTCCAAGTTTTTCCCCAACGTTATCTAGTCCGCTGCCTGCACAGCTATGTCTTTATTCTACCCATGCATCAAGTGTGAATGCTATGTGATATGTTTTAAATCTGGAAGGCTGAAGCTTTCTCTACTAGAACTTTAATATATTGATGAGACGGCCTGCTACTACAGAAATAATTTAGTCTTCTAGAATATTTCTGGAATTCCACGTAGTTGAAAGCTTGAAAAGCACCGCATTTCAGGTTTTGATTGGGAATGGTTCCACTGCTCACTTCTATTTGAAACCCATTAGATAAAATATTTCACGTAGCACAAAGACAGAAATTAAAAGGGAGATTATTAACAGCACAGACTGCTGACTGGAACATGAAGAGCTATACTGATACCTACATCGGTCAGTCCACATACAACTCAAATCACTGAAGTTCTACTTAATATTATTAGGAAGTAGGTAATAGAATAGTAAATACCTGCCTTTAAACACCATTTCTCTTTCCCTCTTTTACTCTTTTAACCATTTTTAAATTCCTGTACTTACTTAAAAGCATCTGAATATTTGGATGCACAGAAGAGCAAAAACCCTTTTAATCTACAATAGTGTTAAAAAGTTGACATAAACTTTAAAATAGTTTTGATCTGCACATATTTCTATTTTTACTCTAGTAAACTATTTAAGAATGTCAATAATCCCTCACACTACAAACCCCAGAGAAAATGTTGAAACCAAATATTACTGCATTTCTGTTGTACAGTAGTTGTAAGATTAATTAGGACTAAAATTTAGGATGAAACCCTACCAGATATTTTTTTTCTCTCCACACGCTCTGATTTCTACATTTTGATTAAAGCCTTTTGCATACTTTAAAGTAAAGTCGAGGAGAAGCTATTCACTTACTCTGAGTTTATGAATCCAAAATAATGAAATCATGTCTTTTCTTGTTTTAAAGCCTACTTGATCACTAAGGATTGAAAAGAAAAATCAGTGGGCCTTTACTATAAGGCTTCCAAGAAAAGACATAGAAACTGATAGATCAGATGCTTGATAAATGGCGGATTGCCAGAGAGTCATCCATATGGCTCTTCAGATAATGCTTGAATATGATGAAAGTTTCCTTTGATTAAAAAGCCTACAGTTTCAGATTCTTTCCTCGCATCCTGAAACTTGCATTAAAGACTCAATTCAGAACAAGTTTTCTGTGCAAAACACATTCTCCTTTGGCCCAAAGATGGTCAGTTATGATAGTTTCATTTATTCGTGCTTTCCAGGCTCTTCAGAAATCAAGAAATTAGTCTTGCTATAAGAATCAACTCTCCTTGGAAAAACCATAAAGTGGAATCAAGAAAGGTTGAATTCCGATAAAATATGATTGAAATATGTTCCAAAAGATTTAAGCACCAGATCTATAGAAAAGGATTCCTGTTTCCTACAGGGTTTTTTTGGGGAAGAGGAAAATATCCATTTATTTTAGAAGTCCCTCAAGATTCCTACATAACATATCAAATGGACTGTCTGATTTTGTAAGTGAACCTAGGCATAGTCTGACCCTACTTCCATGCTTGATGACACAACAGCACAAGAGAAGCCAGTGGAAGCTGCAAGCGTACAGAATCACTGCCAGTCAGGCTGTGTGTAGGAACTCAGGGTGAAAGGAGGAGGATGTTTGATGAAGCTGAGAGGATCTTTGACGTTCCTATTTATATTGGTGCTAACATCACATTTGCTACTGTAGCTTTTTTTTTAAAGAGATAAGACAAAGTTTTCATGCTGTCAACTGTTTAAATACTGTTTTGTAACACTGGCCATTGCTAAGATTGTTTTGCAGCTGCTTAGGTGGGCAAAGGGCTGATTTCCTATATCTTAAGAACTCCTAGTTTCAGGAATGAATATAATAACGTACCTACTACCTAGTATTTGCATGCTTACATTTCTAAACTGAATATACCACCTTTTACTTCACAGACCTTTATCCAGAGCATATTGATGTCTACAAGTAGAAAAAGCAGTAAAGTCAACTTGCATTTCAGGCAAGTTATCGGTTAAAGGGGCAAAAATGCAATGCCCTAATTCAGAGAGTTTAAAAGTCATTAAATGGCAAGTTAATGAACGTAGCACAGTCTGGGTTACAAACTGACTTATGACTTAGTCATTTTAGAGTTCTTGCTTGAAAAATTCTGTTACCTCTCATTGACCAAGTTTGTACTTTTGCTTCAGTTAATGCTTTAGATTCAGATAAAGTGTATCAAATATGATCCATCTTTTTTTAAAAAATCCATTCATTTTTGTTAGAAACAAATCCAACTTGTTAATTAATCTCTCAAATATGTCAAATGGATTTTTAATTGAGAAGTAATTGCATTTTGCCTTATACAGTCTTTGTTGATTTCGTAAGCCTATCATCAGCTCTTTCTCACCTGATAAAGAAATAACATACCTAATTAATCATGTTGTGTAATAACAAAACTCCTATTTAGAGGTACAATAATTAGATGGGGAAAATGCTAGGAAAACACGAAAATTATTCCCCAAGGTAGAAGAATTGTGGGTTCTACTTGAAAGAAAGATATGCAGTTTGCAAAGTTGATTAATTAGTTTTAAGAGGATCTCAAAAAGCTCGGTACTTTGAAGTATGCAATCAGTTTGGAGAAAAATATATCTGTGCTACAAAGATACCTTGTACCAACTTTCAAAATATTATCTGTGGCAAAACACAGCATTTGCTTTGCTGTATGAAAAACCTACTTTCACTTCTGGAGACACAGTATGATAAATTTTGGCAAGCTGAATGATTTCCTATCTATCATTCACTCGGCAAGGCAGAAATGCTAAATAAGAAGCTTGCCTTCAATTTACATACCCCGTCCATACATTTTCAGCTGCAGCAGCTGAGAGTAAAGAAGATGCTAGTTCAAGTGAGAAGTCTTTCTGGACAAGAGTCTGTAATGAATCATACTTAAAATATGTGGTCATTCTCCACCATGTGCGTATTTTTATCATTCTTATTAGACATCCAAAAATGTAAAAATCTCCATACATCTCAATCTGAGACCTGTGGCAGAGATGAATAGACAGTTTAAATGAATGACTTGAAGCTGACAACCTCAGCAAACTGTGATTCAGAGTGACTGTGAGCCACACAGCTGTGGTATCACGCTGAAAATATCATCCTATCCGAACATATGTACAAATGTCAAGAATGAATGAATTGTGTCCAGGAGGGGAAAAGACAGGAAAAGAACACTAAGCACTATTAGGCATATGAAAGGGTATCTGAAAAGTCTCTTCAGCAGAGAAGATCAAGAATTGTCCTCTAAAAAAGGAAAAAATATAATGAAGATAATCAAACAGAGAGGAGTTGCTGGTTTCACAAAGCTACTTCAAACTTCCATTTCCCCTTTCTCAAGGGCACAATCTAAATAAACACCACAATTCTGCCTGAATAAATCAAACAATAAAACACTAAAAGTACATGAGGAAGAGTCTTACTGTTTCAAAAGAGTATCAAGAAGAGAAACAGAGCATTATGGATCAATATGCACCAATTTTCTATTGGATAAGCTCTTTGAAAAAAAGGACTTTTTGCTTGGGCAAGCAGCTGGCCTGCAATTTGAGCTATTCAGCAGTAAGAAAACAAAAAGAAAATGAGATAGCAGCTTATTTTTACTTGTTTCATAACTTTTCAAAGATATACCCTTTCCTCAAATACATCACGTAATTAATTGATAAATAATAAAATTCATGACTCATACTAATCTCATTATTCTCTCCTGCCCCTGAGAAATATGCTTATTCTCACCCCCAAACAACATTTTTACTTTTTCTTTTTTCCTTCCTCAGATCTTTAAATGTAAGGCCCATCAGCCTTTACAAGATTATTAATCTTTACAAGATTATCCGACTTCATAACACAGGATCATTCA
>WAAB01022646.1:0-31543 GCA_013389865.1 Piaya cayana
TTTAAAAACCTGCTTTGCCTTCCTGACAATACAAAGAAATCACTCATTTCCCTCCTACTTTACCGCTTCCCCTGATGCTGCATGAGCTTAGGGGAGCATTTGGCTTGCTCGTAGCAGGGCTAAACACAAACCCCTGCTGAGTAGAGGGAAAAAACACGACTGCATCCAAACAGAACAGAACTCCTGCACATGGAGGACCCTTTGTCTTGAATTTTCACCAGGCTACTCACTACTGGACCGAGCCTACCAGCTACTGCTGCGGTTACGTACACTCATTATGAAGAAAGACTGAAGAGGTTGAGCTTTTTCTTCCACAAGAACAAAGTGTGACCCAAGAGAGTGTTCAGAGTTATGAAGGGGGTTGATAAAGTGGATGAGGAAAAAATGGTCGTAGCTCCTACGTTTTACCTGCAACGGGTGTCAACTGCTGATTGAGCATTCCCATTGGTGTTGGTGGCGGCACCACCCCCATAAGAGCCCCGACAGGAGTGCCTGCCCGGGGGGAGGAATTCTGCTGCTGTGCTGCTCGCTCTCTCTCCTGCTGCTCAGCAACTTTAGCTGCCCGCTCTGTAAAAGCATTTTAGATTTTCAGTTCTGTTTTGTAACCCAGAATTTCAAAATATTATCTGTTCATTAAAAAAAAAAAAAAGGACTAGTCAAACACTGGCATAGTTTAGTCAAATATAGAATAGAATCGTTTTATACAGCATGTGATTTGATTTCATGTGGCCGCGGCTAAGACTTTGAGAACCTTCCATGAAAAATATTCTACGGAAAAGAAAAATAAATGATAAAATAAAAAAAAATTTAAAAGGTCAAAGAACAAATTTGAGAATAACACCAGTGTTACCAATGTGAAGCAGCAGTCCAGCACGAGGCTCGGTCCACGTTAGGAGAACATGGCAAAACGTTCCCTCTTTCGACACCCCTGGCTCTGCTAAACCAGCTACCAAGGCTGGTACCTCTCGCATAAACCCACTGTGGGTATTTTTAAGCACGTGTCTTATTAGACGTGCCCTAAAATAAGACGCTGAGAGCAGACAGCAGTGCCAGCTGGTGGCTCATTTGCTCATGAGCTTCCCATATATTTTACTACAGCTGAAAAGCAAAGGCAAACTTGGGAAGCATTTGCCAAGTTTCCCTAGCATAGAGAGGTCCTCAGTGTTCGGAACATAACAAGCAGCAGTTTGATGACCCAAAAATATTTTTCTCTGTCTCTTTCTGTTGTTTTCCCCATTTTAGTCCCCTTTGAGCTATTATTTCTTTTGGGGGTTGTTTTATTTTGCTGAAGATGGCTAACTCACATTGTGCTGCTCACTGCAGGTCATGCCTCTCCTTTGCACGGTGAATCTGGTCATTACCTCAAGCAAGTTTCCCACTGTGACTGCAAGAACAAAACATCTACTGCACAGGAATCTGACCAGAGGAGAATTTTACATTAAGGGAAGGGGAAAGGGTCATGGGAAGAAGAAAGAAAAAAATGAAACCCAAACAAACAAACAAAAAAGGAGATACGCCAAACGCCCACTCAAGGTATTTTGGGGGCATGTAAGTTGCTGATTTGTTTACTCTGAACATTGTATCTGACTGATGCAATGAGGAACAACAAAGAACGAAGGAATGCAGCATATTACATCTCCAGCAAATTTTATTAGCAGTGAACACCAGGGTAGAAGTTCTTTTGCAGTAGTGAAAGATGAAAACTGCCACTAAAACAGTGATCAAGGTCCTGTGTCAAAGGCTAAGAAGTAGTTCATCAAGGAGATCATGTTCTGCATCCTGCCAACATCCTTCATTATCTCTAGTATGTGACCTCAAACACCTATCATTCATCTCCTGTAGAACCCGATTATCGAGCTCCTATGCACCACTTCCATATACTGAATGTCCAATTTCATTACCAAAGGCGTTTTGTTCCTTTTCACTTCTGTCATTTCAGGAAGAGACGACGACGCACAGAAACTACTAAATTTCCTACAAGTAACTCATATGTGATTGAGCACAAAACACACAAGATGTTTAAAGGTAGATCCTAAAGTAAAAAAAATGAGAGAATCCTCTTCAGAGCAGAACAATTATTTGCGGAAAAGACGAAGCAGTTTTCAGACTCTCGCCTATTTTGGCCAGATAAAAAAAACCAGAAGGTCAGACAAACCCAAAAGGTTCTGGAGACACTTGGCTGAATGGGAAATTACTGTTAAGGGTTCAGTTTTATAAGATTACGGAATGCTGAGCTCTGAAAAAGGATCTGATGTAGGCCAGTACTTGAGTTCTACCTAGTCTCTAACCATGCCACGACTGCCACGTAAGAGATGGAACAACATTGCCAAAGGGAACCACAGTGGGCATCTGAAAGCTCAGCCTTGAGCATTCACCTTCATACTCAATGCTAAGCCCAAGTCAGGCCAGGACTTCATTCAAACAACAATTCCAACACATCTCCAGAGACGGCAAAGAGACCTTCTGCTTTGGACAGAGCTTTTCGTTACAACAGCCCTTTGTCTCCATCCTATGCATTGTTTTATTTCATTTTGAGGAGTTTCTGCAGTGCCGTTAGCCATGCAGGTATCTCCAATGCAGCCTGTGCTTTGCTCAGCTATTCCTAAAAAAATTAACTATTCCTCCTACACATACGCCAAATGGAATTTTCAGTGGGTCAAAGTGGATCTAAAACACAAACTACTTTTTACCACAACACAGAAAGGCACTTTTTCACTGTGGTGTCAAACAATTCCTGTTCTCTGCTCCCTGGCACACGCCCACACTAGAAAGCACGTGAATTTTGACTCGTAACAGCGGAAGGAGAGGAGGATCTCTCCTTTCACACATGGTAAACAAACACACTTTGGACGCTTTGTAACCCCATCCCATCCCCCTGAAAAACAAATAAAAGTCAGTCTAGCTCTGGGCAGACACCAAGCCAGAGAGACTGCAGGCCAAAACACAAAAGCTTTGCAAAATCTTGAGTGAGAAAGAGGCTTAAAGTTGAAGCTCTTATTAACAGTGGACAGATACTGTTGCTACCAGTACGTTAGAGCTACGTCTTCCTTGCAGAAGTGCAAGACATTGAGCTGCTTGAAGCTGGGAAGCGATGATGTGGTACCCATCCTACTGCTTAAAAGTGAGACTGTAAGGAGGGACCTGTCCATACAAAGCTACCATGCACACCTAGAAGGGTATAAAAGGGAGCTACAACAGGAAAAAACAAGGTCATCATACTTGCACGAAGAAAGAGTGTTACCCTCTCCCTTCCCAGCGCTCACAAAGACTACTCACACCTAGTATTACCCTCCAGAACAGCTAAGAGGCCCTACTGCAGATGTGAAAAGGATTGAGATAGCCGAGGGTGGAAAGTGATAGCACACAGGCTTCTAGTTTGAAGACGAAAGCTGCCTTTAAGTTATGAGTATGCAGAAAACCTATCAAATCTCATTTTTAAAAAAGCAAAGTTACAACTTACTTGGGCAATAACTTCCTTAGGTATTGAAACTTTCCTATCCAAGTTGGCATTTTCTTCCAATAAAATCGCAACAGTTGTTAAAAAAATGGGTTTTATATTGGAAGCGTTGCCATATATTAACTGGAGTAAAAACTGTGGATGTTAAGCCAATGTGCAGGTAAGACCCTGCAGCTAAGGATCATGTGTATTTCATTTTAATCGCATGAAGTTGAAACTCAATGACCAACATCAGCAGGAGAGAAAGCAAGAAAGAAAGAAAGGAAAGAGAGAAAGATCTAAAGCATGCCTATGCAATAGTCCTAGACTTACTTTAGGATATGAAATCTCTCCACAAAATCAGTTACAATACTTGATTAACACTGAGACTGACAACAGGTCACATTTACAGTATCAGAACAGTGTCTTCAGTTTAATTCTAATAAAGCTTTTTAGGACTCTAAGCCTTCTTACCTGCTACCACAGCTCTGAAGAGCTTCTGGTCCAAAACTCCCCCCAGTCCTCCTTTAAGAAAACTTTCACAAACCATTGTTCCAACTGACTTCCAGCCCAGGGGCTTCATGCCCCTTTACTTCTAATTTGTCCCCATTTTCATGGTCTTTGTTCGTTCAGCTACTTGTGGCAAAGGCATTTAAATGATCGGTTGTGCGTTACATAACTTAAACATGCTCTTTGCTCCTCTTCAGTCCTCTCTTAATATGAGCTTCTCTTTAAGGTACGTCCAGAACACAAATATAAGTATCTTCTTTTGATAAACTTCCCATCTGAATAACAGTAACAAACGTGTTGAGAATGAAAAAAAGCAGAAAGAGTCTAGCATCTTAGTTTTTATTTACCTTCGTATTCTGCTTTCTTTGTTGCTTCCAAGTTTCTCCATTCAGTTCCTACAAGCCTGCTGAGCTCTCCAAAGGAGTAGTCTGGGTGCTGAGCTTTAATCACAGCTCTCATTTCGCTGCTAAATAAGATGTACCCACTCATGTTGATCTTCCTCTTTGATCCCTCCTTCTTGGTGCTGCCCTTAACAGACTTGGGAGTGGACTGTGAGAAAAAGCAGTCATGACCACAAGCGTACAGAAGAGAAAGCTCTCCACATAGAAAATTCAGACTTTTGAGAAACAGCATTTCAAAATACTCCCGTGTTTCTGCTGAACGGATTTGCACAAGGACCATCCAACTTTACAGCCCCTAAGGAGAGGGTGTGTCCATTGATGCACAAGAACATACATATTCAATACATTAAGTGAAGAAACAAAGCAGGATCCCCTCCTTCCCTTATGCCTCCTCTCAGCTGTACTGCTGAAGCTAAAAACCAAGTTCCACATATTTTCCTTTTTTAAGTTAACCCTTGATCCGCAGCAAACTGCAGCAGGAGAGCATCATCCACCTATTTGTCAAGCCCCACAATATCACGTATTCACTTGTCTTGACTCCTTTTTCTTAGGTGAAGCAAAAGCCCTTTGTTATCAGAAGAAAAGGAGTTTTAAAGTTCTGGCGTTTAATAGCTATTAAATAGAATCCTGTACATGTAGCGAACATGAAGCAAATACATGCCTTTCACCTAGGAGCTCTGTTTAAAAGGACACTTTTCACCAGAGACATGAATAGAACAGAGTATAGAATCAGAATCATGGAGTGGAAGAGACCTCAAAGCCCACCCAGCGTCACCCTCTGCCATGGGCAGGGACACCTCCCACTGGATCAGGGGCTCCAAGCCCCATCCAACCTGGCCTTGAACCCCTCCAGGGATGGGGGAGCCAGCACTGCTCTGGGTAATCTGGTCGAGGGCCTCCTTATCCTCACAGGAGGAGATTTCTTCCTAATAGCCTGTTGCCAAAGCGTGTGAATCTCCCTCCTGTTCCCAGCAGGTCATTCCCATTGCCTCTCTAACACTGGAATCACCGTGGATGTGGCAATCCAATGAGACAGATAAAGGGTTTTAATCCAGTTGCAAACAAACTCTTTTGGTTAGGCTAATTAGCAGTTAAAGCAGTTCCTCTTCCTGCTTCAACACTCACGGAAGAACCAGGGCTTGTGTAAGAAACACAGGAAGAAGGAAAGGATCAAAAGTCTCCCATTTAAGCAGCAGTAATGACTCACACTCCATTCAGCAGCACATAACTCAGTAAATTAATACTAAGGATTCTAGGACATCCAGTTCTTCTAACTTCTTTAATACGTTCTTATTTCCAAGTAGGAGTGGTAACTCAACACTAAAAAAGGGCTATTTTTTCCCCCTAGTGGACAATCCACAGCAATTTCTAATCACGTACGAAAATTTAACACCCAAAATGCTAAATTTTTTTTCCATAAAGTAAGGAAAGCTTAAGAATGGGCATTAGGTAATTTGAGAATTACAATTAAACCTTTATATCCCAAATTTATATTTAATAGAAGAACTTGATACTTCTGAACAAGTATCATAGAAAACTAATTAGAAATAACACAGCATACAAAATACACCCTAAATTTTCCTCAACGGAACTACTTCCTTTAATATTATCACCTGGCTATCATATTGGATACACCAGAACTGATCCGTGTCATTCATTCCATAGACTCCAAACCAAAGAATAAATCTCTTCTCTACATATATGATAAAACACTACTGCTTCTTTATTTGGGTTAGGGAAAGAACATGGAATATGAAGATTTAAAGGTTTCTTAAGGAAGATTCTTACCTGTGGTGGAGTATAAGGCATTATGNACCTACAGCCACGGTTTCATTTTACTCACTTGTATGAAGTTTTTTGTTGTTGTTGTTTTTCAATTTTTTTATGAGCTAGATGGCTATTTGAATGCAGCAAATAACACTACTGCTGCAATAAAAAAATCAGTTAACATCACATCTACCTTAGATCCTACATTTTACTTAAGTTAGAACTTGATATTTTTATTAATATCAGTATTCAACAACTGGAAAACTATTTGTTACCCATAATGAGGGCTTACATATTTTAATGTTGTCCAAGAGAATTTGCCGATCTGATAATGCAACGACTTTTACTAAAGTCAGGAGAAAAAAGCAAAGCATCCACTGGTGCAAAGACCGTGAAAAGACTGATGGTATCTGGACGTCTTTCCAGAAGTGTAATTAGTTAAAATTTCTCTCCTACAATTACAAATTTCACACATGAACTGCATCTGTCTGGGACAGAGACAATTCTCTGCTGTGCTTTGGATCTGTGACCACAACAGCGTTGATAACACACTGACGGTGTTGTAGTTATCGCTGAGCAGCGTTAGCACATTGTCAAGGCCTTTTCTTCTCCCCACTCCGCACCCTCATCAAGTAGAGTGGGGTCAGGCAAGAAGCTCAGGCAACAAGCCCAACTCTCTCAGCCTGTCCTCATAGGAGAGGTGCTCCAGCCCTCAGATCATCTTTGTAGCCCTGCTCTGGACCCATTCCAACAGATCCATCTTTTCCTCTTTTTGCTCTTCCAGTTCCCTCTCCCATCCTGCTGCTGGGGAACAAGTGAGTGGTAGGGTGAGGGGCTTAGCAGAAGAGCACTCATATGACACCCTCATTCCCATCATGTTCTTACCTAAAATAGTAGATTTCATCATCTACAACTTTCGCAGAGAGTGAAAACCTCTTCAGCCCTTTAAACTTCTTCATCTGTTTGTCGCTTTCATTGTAGCGGCTCTCGCAGAGAAAAACATCGTTTTCAGAGATTTCTGTTGGTCTGCAGGAGAGGAAGTCTTTGAAGGACAGAACAGCACATTTCCCTGCAGAAACGAAAGAGCTGGGTAAGAAGGGAGCCACAAGCTTGCTGGCATTTTACAGAAAACATGGAAACTCAGGCCCAGAAGTCTGGTAGATTCACAGTACTTGGTGCAACTACGGAAAACGCACAAATCGATATCCCCCATTACATAATGTCACTCACGAGAAACCTACATCAACAGGAAAACCTGGAAAATAGCAAAACCCCCATGAACACCAGCCAAGTGTAACTGTTTTGTACTTATGATGTGCTAAAGTACACATTCGTTAGGCAACAAATAAGCAAGAATAATGGAGTTTTCTGTTCTCTGCTTGCAAACAATGTTCACTTTGATATCATATATGGAATTCCCGCATTATAGGAATGTTCTCTCCTAGGGAAAATTCTCACTACAGGTCCCAAAGACAGGAAAGTGCATTAGAAACGGTCTGAATAATCTCTCCTCGCCCACTCAACATGAAAAAGAACCCATTCTTGGAATCAAGCCTACACACAGGAAATCACAGGAAGAGCATCTGTCAGATTTAAATTTGTTAATAACTACCCAAAATGCAAGTCATCGGGCAGGTCTCCTCCAAGTTACTCAAGAACACTTCCTTCTTGTAGAACATTTTAGTTGGTTCGTGTTCAGTTTCTTCAGGATGGATAAAGATTGGACCAAAGAAATACGCAGCTCCGTCTCGCACCCACATCTTTTCAATTCTGGAAAGAAAACAAAACCACTGACATAAATGAGAGGTCGTCCCTCCTAAATGAGACAGCTGGATGCATTAGGTTGTTCAGGAAGAACATCCCTAAAACTAAGAACAGAAGAACAGCCTATTCCAACTGTGCAACTGTTCTCCTTTTTATTAGGCAGCTAAACTTCTTCCTCAATCTGTTAAGAGCTTGTAATATATAGCTTCATTCAGAAAATTTTTATCCATAATCTATTTTGAGGTGCTGAGGGACATGGTTTAGTGTTTGATAGGAATGGTTGGGCTCGATGATCCGGTGGGTCTCTTCCAACCCAGTTGTTCTATGATTCTATGATTTTATAGTTTTACACGAAGCCTTTAACCCAAGTTATTTTTACAGACACCAATCAAGAAGTTGCACCTACCTTCCCACTCGAGGTCGCACTAGCCCATGCGATTTTATGAAGACACAGTCCCCAACCTTAAGCCACATATCATTGTAGCAGAGCTGTTCAAAGTAATGGCAACCAGGTTCTCCATTGGACATTTCTACTGGAACATCTTCTTTGTCCTGCAGAGGAATACACATCCAGAAACTTGTGGAAGAAGGAAAACCAAACATGTCAGTGAAAAGATGCCAGGTTGGATGGGGCTTGGAGAACCCTGATCCAGTGGGAGATGCCCCTGCCCATGGCAGGGGTGGGACTGGATGGGCTTTTAGGTCCCTTCCAACCAAACTATTCCACAATTCTATGAAAACCTTTCTCTGTCTTTACTTTACCAACAATAGGTAAAAACTACACTAAGTTGTACACGGGAAAGTGTCACAAAGCTGTTATTTTGCCAGAACAGTAATTTGCAGGTCCTTTTTTATTCTACTGCTTCCAAGCTAACCAGCCAAGCCTTGTCAGCTTATTTCAATGGTTTGTTTTAAAGCACAAGAACACACTTAAAAGACAAGACCTAAGTATATCAGCCAAGTTAATGTACATAGAAATGTAATGAGTAAATTCTTACAGACAGTAATGTGAACACTCTACAAATTGCTTGCAAATTCATATTGTTTACCCAATTTAATTTCTTAGTTTCTGGTCAAAGCTCGTGTTAGGCCTCCTTTGACCTTTTAGTCTAGGTTTTCAGAAAGCCAATGCAATCACAGGCACCTCCCAAGGTGAGGAATGACAAGACCCCACAAGATTTCCTTCTATTGGCAGAAATAATTCCTTCTTTTGCCATGATGTGAATAAATACGATAAGGGTCTGATTAAAGCTGACAACAAGAGCACTGGGTATTCTTTTCTGAGGTTTTGCAAAGTGGATTTATTTTATGACTTTTTTTTTACGACTCCGAATTTATTTTAGAGAAATTGAGTTAAATTTAATTGAATCAAATACATTAATTTTTTTATGACTACAAATACAATAAACCAAACCGTTTTACCCAGTATGTTGGACAGAAATATTCTTAAGCGTTTTGACAATAAATCGCTCCAGTTATCAACCATAAACAGGCCACAAACAACAGAATGTTGTGTCTTGCTTACCGCTGCCTAGCTACTGACTGTTTTACTGAAATACTATATAATCAAGCATTTCAACATTGCAAGGAAATAAAATCAGAACTGTAGTTCTATCAATTCCTTAGGCTTAAGCTTTACAGTAAAAGTATAATATCTTTCCTGAAGCAGTAAAAAACCCCAGACCCTTAAGAAGATCCCAATAAAGCACTTATAGAATCTAGCAAATATGTACATAAATGTATTTTTTCCCTATTTGTGTGTTGTTTGTATTTATTTATAAATGTGTAGAGCAAATTACAACAGACCCATTATTTTTATTTAAAACTTACTGCATCTGAATGCTGTGAGACCAAAGTCATGAGTGCTTGCCTTTTGCCATTCTTTACCTATCAAAGACAATGGATGTTCCACTTGCACCTTACGTACCTTTTCAAGGTGGATGCTTTCTCCCACCTTGCTGTCCTCTAGCGTTTCGGCGTGTTTCTCCTCATCCACTTTGTCTGCGTTAGCGAACACGGAAGCGACACGGACCACAGGCAAGGGCACGTCTCGCGGGACAAACCTGACAGAGCTTACAGGCATCGTCCACAGTTTAATCTTCTTAAAAGATTTTGTCTTTGCAGAATATCGTGACTCACAGACATAGACATCCTCATCTCTGAAGTTTTCGGGACACAATTTAAAATATTCCTGCGGATTGAAGAAAAAGTATGAACTATTTCAGTAACGCCCACACATTCCACCAAGACACACTGTGAACGCTCTCTTTTCCTGCTTCAGAAGAGCTTTTAGACTAATAGAGCCTTTCTGTTGAGTTCTTTTTTTTTCCCAGATTGACATCCAAGTCATATGAAAAATTAGAAGCAAAAATCAGTAACTTCCACCCTTAGAGAAGCAGCTAAATTCAGTACAGGTTATCATGTGAAGAAAGTTAATTTTTATTCATTTACCACAATGGTACAATGACAAGATCCACAGCCTAAAACCACCTTCACAAGATTTCTGAGCTTCGACTGGGGAAGAGGCAGTTGGGGCAGGGGGGCAGAGTAAACTCCACGCTCATTGATCAGTGACAGAGATGCAAGACTTCACCCTCTAACCAAGCCATTCAAGCCTCCCTCTCTACCAAAACTGAATTTACACCCTTTCAAGGGAACCTTTAAGAAGTTTCCTGCAATTTCTCTACTACGTGCTCTGAAAAAAAAAAAATCAATTAGCTGATTATTTAATAAGCATATGATTCCACAAACCAAACAGCACCAGGAAACACCATCACTTGGATAAAATACATATTGCATGAAGAAAAGAAAGAATGTAAACAGTACACAGGAGCAGGTCCTATTTTATTTATTAGTAGAACATTGCTGTGTTAGGATGCCTGCAGCAAAGCAAACATTATTTGCTTAATAAATTAAGTTTTAATTGTCTCTCACCTTGACAAACATGACCACACACTTGCCTAAAATTTTGCTAACAGGAACTTTATTGTAATAATCGCTTTTGAAAACTTCCTTCTCCAAGAATTTCCGTGTTGCAAGATGAAACGTTTCATTTGGTCGGTAAAACCAACAGCCATAGAGCCATTTCTCTCCTGTAAAACAAAAATAAAAAAAATAAAGAGAAGGGAGAAAGAAAAAGATTAGAATGGCACGTTCTCCAGTGCACGACCAAGAAAAAAAACCCTACAGATTGCCTGACTAATCAAAGAGCCATGTAATCATTTATACTGAGAGTAGCTTTGGTTCGGGTTTCCCAGCACAGAAAAAGCCTTTGTGTTCTTCTGTGCCTAAGTTACAAGGAGCCCATCCCACAACGAAAAGCCAAGTTTTCGGGATGTTTATGATTTGAGGGTAAAGATGAACAACAAGAAGCGTGAGCTGATCCAATAATTTTGTATTTGTAATAGTCTTTGGAACAAAGCAACGAGAAAAATACTCACCAGTCCAGATCTACCCCTGCAAATAAAATAACACGTACACAGAAAAAGCTCCAGTTGGGAGTTTGGAATGAGAAGTATGAGAAGTTTCACCATGCTGTTTTCCTTACCAGCTGAGTCTTCCCACAGCCTCTCAATACAGACTATGTGAGGCTGCAAGTTGGCTTCAGCAGGCTCCACGTAGACGTAGTCTCCTACATGGTACATGCTGTTCTTGAAGCTGCAATCCTGGCTGTAGGTCCGATGCAAGCTTGACAGCCCAGCTGATCCAGAAGAATCTTCACTTTTTTCAGCTTCTTATTTCGAGAAGGAAAAAGCAGATGTTAGCGATGCCACACTTCCACGCTAGCCAAGATTACTGATACAAATCCCCTCACTGCTTGCTGAGAGCAGAAGCTTCACGTAATACCTGATGTGTCACCTCTGTCACTGACTTCCAGAGTGCAGGAAGGGTTTAAGCATGTTTGGTGCTGCTGAAGGTTAAGTTTCTGTTCTTCAGATGAATTTTATTGAGCCCTCCCAGTGAGCAAAGAGGATCTCACTGAGCTCAGATGCCTTCAGAAAGGCATGTTTTGATTCCTTTGGAGTTTTTAGCTCTTAAAGCAAGAGAGGAAGACGGCATCATAGCTATTGTCTCCTGATAAGACTGACCCTGGTTGAAGCAACCAGACTTCACTGGTGCTAACATCAGTGCTATGTGGGGTGATGAACCACGTTAGAGGGACAAAGAGCTAAAAGCTCTGCTCCCACCTGTAGAGGGACAATTAGAAAGCTTTATCCATTCCCCTAGACATGCTCCACAACAACTTTAAGGACAGTAACAGCCAGGAACTGTGAAACACAAAGGATCTTCACAGAACGTTTCCTGCCCTACAAAATAAGGCAAGGATATTCCTCTTTGCACTCAAAGCAGCCAAGTAAGAAACGCAAAAGAGTTACTTAAATACCATTTCTTTAGCAGTGTTAGTAGCCTGATCTGACACCAGCATTAGCACATCAAGAAATCAGTATTTGGCAAAAGAAAATGACTAAAATATCAATCGGAACAGTCACTTTGAAGTTTATTATCAGCAGAAACCTATAGTATTGTTTTCTTTTATAATATCCTTGAAATACAAGTATTGGTACCCAATGTGTTTCGATTAAAGAGTTTATGTAAGGTTAGTCCCTACCTACGTATCGTTCTTTAAAGGTACCTGGCATGGCTGATAAGGATCAAAATAAATCTCTTATAACTTTAAAATACAAGACCCTTGGATAACCAGACCCTTAAAGTCCGCTCAGTGGGTGAAGCTGCAGCAACAGCAGAGCACACATCACGGGTATGAGTAGGTGTTTCAATTAATACATTTTAAAATCAAAAGAAAGCAGGTACCTCTTTTCTCCTCCTCTCTTTTGAGCTTATCCTCCTCTATTTCTTTGGGCAGCTTTTCCTTCTTTTCCTTTTCTACATCATTGTGAAGGTGTTTGGTGGTATAGCTGAGCGCAGGCGACAGAAGAATCTCTCCATTCTTACAAAGTTCATCTCGGATCTTAATAAAGAACTGCTGGAGTTCGACCGCATCCTCATAGATCTCTGAATCGGTCCTGTACAAAAATACAGCAGGACAGAAACATAGTTTGTGCAGAGTCAAATGNTAATAATCGCTTTTGAAAACTTCCTTCTCCAAGAATTTCCGTGTTGCAAGATGAAACGTTTCATTTGGTCGGTAAAACCAACAGCCATAGAGCCATTTCTCTCCTGTAAAACAAAAATAAAAAAAATAAAGAGAAGGGAGAAAGAAAAAGATTAGAATGGCACGTTCTCCAGTGCACGACCAAGAAAAAAAACCCTACAGATTGCCTGACTAATCAAAGAGCCATGTAATCATTTATACTGAGAGTAGCTTTGGTTCGGGTTTCCCAGCACAGAAAAAGCCTTTGTGTTCTTCTGTGCCTAAGTTACAAGGAGCCCATCCCACAACGAAAAGCCAAGTTTTCGGGATGTTTATGATTTGAGGGTAGAGATGAACAACAAGAAGCGTGAGCTGATCCAATAATTTTGTATTTGTAATAGTCTTTGGAACAAAGCAACGAGAAAAATACTCACCAGTCCAGATCTACCCCTGCAAATAAAATAACACGTACACAGAAAAAGCTCCAGTTGGGAGTTTGGAATGAGAAGTATGAGAAGTTTCACCATGCTGTTTTCCTTACCAGCTGAGTCTTCCCACAGCCTCTCAATACAGACTATGTGAGGCTGCAAGTTGGCTTCAGCAGGCTCCACGTAGACGTAGTCTCCTACATGGTACATGCTGTTCTTGAAGCTGCAATCCTGGCTGTAGGTCCGATGCAAGCTTGACAGCCCAGCTGATCCAGAAGAATCTTCACTTTTTTCAGCTTCTTATTTCGAGAAGGAAAAAGCAGATGTTAGCGATGCCACACTTCCACGCTAGCCAAGATTACTGATACAAATCCCCTCACTGCTTGCTGAGAGCAGAAGCTTCACGTAATACCTGATGTGTCACCTCTGTCACTGACTTCCAGAGTGCAGGAAGGGTTTAAGCATGTTTGGTGCTGCTGAAGGTTAAGTTTCTGTTCTTCAGATGAATTTTATTGAGCCCTCCCAGTGAGCAAAGAGGATCTCACTGAGCTCAGATGCCTTCAGAAAGGCATGTTTTGATTCCTTTGGAGTTTTTAGCTCTTAAAGCAAGAGAGGAAGACGGCATCATAGCTATTGTCTCCTGATAAGACTGACCCTGGTTGAAGCAACCAGACTTCACTGGTGCTAACATCAGTGCTATGTGGGGTGATGAACCACGTTAGAGGGACAAAGAGCTAAAAGCTCTGCTCCCACCTGTAGAGGGACAATTAGAAAGCTTTATCCATTCCCCTAGACATGCTCCACAACAACTTTAAGGACAGTAACAGCCAGGAACTGTGAAACACAAAGGATCTTCACAGAACGTTTCCTGCCCTACAAAATAAGGCAAGGATATTCCTCTTTGCACTCAAAGCAGCCAAGTAAGAAACGCAAAAGAGTTACTTAAATACCATTTCTTTAGCAGTGTTAGTAGCCTGATCTGACACCAGCATTAGCACATCAAGAAATCAGTATTTGGCAAAAGAAAATGACTAAAATATCAATCGGAACAGTCACTTTGAAGTTTATTATCAGCAGAAACCTATAGTATTGTTTTCTTTTATAATATCCTTGAAATACGAGTACTGGNAAAGTCCGCTCAGTGGGTGAAGCTGCAGCAACAGCAGAGCACACATCATGGGTATGAGTACATGTTTCAATTAATACATTGTAAAATCAAAAGAAAGCAGGTACCTCTCTTCTCCTCCTCTCTTTTGAGCTTATCCTCCTCTATTTCTTTGGGCAGCTTTTCCTTCTTTTCCTTTTCTACATCATTGTGAAGGTGTTTGGTGGTATAGCTGAGCGCAGGCGACAGAAGAATCTCTCCATTCTTACAAAGTTCATCTCGGATCTTAATAAAGAACTGCTGGAGTTCGACCGCATCCTCATAGATCTCTGAATCGGTCCTGTACAAAAATACAGCAGGACAGAAACATAGTTTGTGCAGAGTCAAATGAGATCCTAAACACACACCAATCAATCACCACACTTAATGATAAAACTGCAGCTTCACTCTAACAACAGATTTCTGGGCTTACTCCTAACCAGCAGCACCAGACACCAGCAGGTCACGCTCCACCAGCTACTCTGCTGTCAGACTTTTTATTATAGTTCACCTAAACCAGCATTTCTGAACACACTAGTCTTGAAATATCAGAAAAATCAAAAGGAATAATTGCCACCAAAGTTCCTTGCCACTGGATTTCTGTAATCCATTAATTTCTGAAGGCTTAAGCACTAACATCATCAGAAATGACTTATTTTACGACCCATTCAAAAGTACTCTACCCAATTCAAGCGTTCATAGTTTTTTTGGACAACATTAGCATAACTCCTACAACTGAAATTGCTCCAAAAGATTAATCCCCTAGCCAAGCAGTTCACAAAGAGCTCCTCCTCTTTGTTTTTCAGTTTCAAAGCAAGCACAGACCTGGTCTTCCTAAGTTGTGCCTTTGGAAGGTGAACATCAAAACCATCTTGCGGCAGGGACCTATTTTTTAACTTGTTTCAAACAAAAGCCTACATTCCCCTCAAGCCCTGACAGAGCTTTGGAGATTTAGTTTCGTAAACACAGATCAAGCAAACCCTAAAAAACCTTCAACCTTCATCTACCGTAAAAAGCAAAACTCATGTGATAAAACAAGCGATACCTGAAAAGCACGGCTTTGCTCACCTGTTCATTCTCCTTGCCCTCTCCAGTACCTCAAACATATTCTCCTGGAACAAATCCAATCTTCTGTAGCGATTATTTTCAACATTTTTTCGGATAATATCAAAAGTCAGTGGAGGTTTATTTGGGAAGTTGGGATCAACAGCAGGGATCTCAGCTAAGGAGTCACTGTAACATCTGCCCTCATCGTCCTGGTGGCTCATAACAGACACAAAAAGGTTGTGGATAAGTTCTTGAATCAGCAAAGTGACATTGGGCACATGAGAATCCTCATCTCCTTCTATCTCTCTCCGTGTTTCAAGCAAAACCTTATGCAGGACCAGAGCATCTTTATAAATCAAAGATTCTGGCTCGTTATAGGTGCAGGCATTATTGAACATCATTACAAAGTCCTCTACCATGGAATCGATATCCTGGTATTTATTTGCCATCATATGACTTCGGATCTTTTCCATGTCCACGGGCTTTTTAATGGTTACGTAATAGTCGGGAAGTTCCGAGCGAGAGGGCAGCCTCAAGAAGATGGCGCTCAGTCGCCTGCCTCGTTTATCTGTGTAATTCTTAACGGCTTCATACACCTCGTTCAGCTTCTGTTGCATTGGAGTCATGTATTTTGATTTCTTAGGAGAAATGCCACTTTTTCTACCTAAGCAGACAAAAAAGGGGGAAAAAGAAAAAGAAAATGTCATTACAAAGCAGAGCTTGTGCGCTTCTTTGCCCACGTCCTTTCCCTTGGAGAACTGCTTATTGAAGAACCACTCCATGGCATGAGCAGAAGAGTCACAACATGAAGTCCGTTCCAAGTTGCAGCTTCCTTACTTTTCATAATCACATGAATATTNGAGCAGCACTGGCTGCCCCATCCCTGGAGGGGTTCAAGGCCAGGTTGGATGGAGCTTGGAGCCCCTGATCCAGTGGGAGGTGTCCCTGCCCAAGACAGGGGCTGGGACTGGATGGGCTTTAAGGTCCTTTCCAACCCAAACTGTTCCATGGTTCTGTGATTCTTTAATATGTTCTTGTGTGGTCTACCCAGTGATGGTCTCTTCAGAGTCAAGCCTGGAAAACATCTTTTCCTGCCTAATGTTATTAACTCCTCTTAAATTCAATTTGGTCTTACCAGCTATACACGAATTTCTCTCTACAACCATTAAAAATGCAGTAATCATGGGGGTTTTAGCTATCAGGAAAATTAAGCATTCTAAATATTACCAGACTCCTTCATGACATGTTTGTACCAAATTAGAGAGGATTATTACAGGTAAAATGTAAAATAAGGCCTCCCGTGGGATTATCAGTCAGATTAGCTTTTTGATTAATTCAAGATCCCTGTTCATGCAGTGCATAGTCTCTGCCTGGGAATTTTCTCCTACTTGTACCTTACCCAGCAGCCACAAATTTCTATTTCGAGAAGACTGGGCACAGGTATTTTCTTTAAGCTTGTCTGTGCAATTTTAGTGTTCTCAGTTTGCTCAGTTCTGAACACACATTAACGGGGTGTATAAGATTTCAGCAGTAGCAAATCTAGTTTTTAAGGGCAACAAGCCTTGGAACAGCCATCGTTGGAAATCCTGCTTCTGTGGTTTTCACAGCTTTCAATTATTTTGCAAGTACAGCTCACATTTCTTTTATGATTATGCAGAAATCCCATTTGATTCGGTTTGAGAAGCACCTTACTGTAAGCAACCCCAGCAGCATCTCAAGGGTGATACCGAACACATAACGCAGCTAAGACTCGGACAGCACCACCTGACGGAACCCCAGTCATTCCAACCATCCCTATGTTCTCTTCTTTCATTCTAAGTCATTTTTCTTAGAAAACACTGTACGCAACAACCGAATTCTGTTATCTGTACAAATAAACACACCACTGCTGTTATGATTTTGACAATGTAACTCTACTTTGCACGTTGGTGTAAGTTTTCAGACGCTGCCTTCTATTCTGGAAGGAAGATTCGTTAATCTGCACTGTTGGGTTTTCACAGGTGTTGAAATGAGACATAGCAATGTATGAGGTTGCCTTACTTAGCTTTAGTTTAGGGGATGCAACATCATCATCTTCAGCTAGGGGTCCCAGCTCTTTCCTTTTTTCTTTAAGGATCTTTTCCAGCATATGGGCATCATTGTATACCTATTAATCAGTAAAGTAATCAAAAACCAAAACAAAACAAGGTTTACTGTGTTTAGACTAGTTTAGAACTAGCCCCCAAGAGACATTAAATGTTAGTTTGAATAAGCTGAACACAAGATCAAGTACTTGATTAAAGAGATGGGCTTATTTCTCAACTGTACACCTTTAATAGACTCCCATGGGTAAGCAGAACTGATGAACACCGTTTATATCAGGGAGATATAAATCTTGAATAAATTATCCAACTAAGCTGCACGTCTGTTCTAGAGACTACAAAACAGCGAGGTGCAGTCATCTTAACAACTCCCTCACTAAACCCTTAGGCTGAGCAATGAAAGACGCCTTGAACCACTGTGAGTGCATCAAGGTGTGCAGGGCTAGAACAGTCCTCCCAGGTCTTCAAATCCAACCCTGGTGAACAGAACCTCACAGTAGCTGATCAAATTCCTTGTCAGAAACAGATGGAGGTTTCTTATTATCCCTCCATTCCACAACACCACACTTGCTGGCTGGCTGACAAAACATCACAATGTAGAAACACCCTCCAATATAATTGTAAGTGAAAAGCATACTCCTTTCTGACTCCTTTGGCGAGGCTAAACAAGTCAGGTCTTCTAGTCTGATCTCATGCTCTCCACTTCCATGAAAACCAAGCTGGTTTCTTCCAACTAAGATATCCCTTCTCGGAGGTCCTGAGCTCCATATCACATGCTGATGACCATTCACTGCGCAAATACTATCATGTGATTAATTGAGGGTGAATAACAAGAATTTAGTAGCCAGCGTATGTTTTTAAGGCACACTAGGAAGCATCAGCTGACATTCTTTGTAGCGGAGAAACAAGTTCAGCTAACTGAAACCAAGTCTAACCTTAGCAGAGGAACATGTTGCATGTCATGTTTATACAACTACAGATGACAGAATTTAACACAGCAGCAGAAAGAAAAAGGGACATTTCTATTTGAGTTCAATAAACAATTATCATAAATAATGGGAGTCATAGTCAAAGCCAAACCATCCTACCAAAGCTTATGCATCTGCAGAGAAGCAGAGAGGCAAAGTGTGACTGTAGAACCAAACCAGTACCTGGGAGCCTTCCTCGTTATAATGCCTTGCGTTTCGGAACATGAGCTTCATGTCTTCAATCATGGCTTCTTCCCCCACGTACTTATCACTGCGGATGTTGTGTTCTATCATTTTCAAGTCCATCGGCTCCAAGATTATTTTATAATAGTCTGGATAGTCCTTTTTGGATGGCTTCACCATAAACAGATCACAGAGCCGTCTGCCTGTGCCCGGTTCTCGAGCTTCCAGAACTGTATTGTACAAGATCTTCATTCGCTGCTTCCTTATATTCTTTTTACTGTTAGGTTAAAGGCAAGAACAAAAAGGAAAAGAATTAATGTCAGAGGCTCTTTTCTCCACTTCCAACACTCATATCAAAATGGCATTATCCTCTACCAGCAGAGACAACAACTGCTAACAACCTGTGAAGACAGTCCACACACCAGGTTAAAAAAAAAAAAAAAGCTAATAAAAATCCTGAAATCCACTGACCAATCCTCTAATTCATGGCAAATACAGCATCCACACCACTTACTGAAGCGATGTTGACAACCGCCAAGAGGTTAAAAACTGAAAAATCAAGTCACCAAATAGCTCTGAACTATTAAGAACAGATGCTTAATGAGGTTAAGTTTCAGAACTACAAATCCTTACACAAATGCTAAAAAAACATGGCTTAATGTTCTTAACAAACAAAAATTGTAGAATGGTTTGGGTTGGTAGGGACCTTAAAGATCATCCAGTTCCATGGGCAGGGAGGTTGGAACTGGATGATCTTTAATGGGTAGGGACACCTCCAACTAGACCAGGCCAGTCAAGGCCTCATCCAAGATGTAGCAATGTCAATTTCCGCAAGAACCATAGAAGCACAAACCTTTTCCTTTTTGAGCTTCCTGTATCAGATGTAGCAGAAGAAATCATACTGTCCCCATCCTCAATGTCATCTCTCCTAGCAAGCTCCTTCTTCTTTGCCTGAAAAAAAGGAGAAATCCCTGAATCCAAACTCACTGCTGACCATTTCCAGAAAAGTGGTGAACATCAGAACAGATCAGATGCACAAAGAAAGATACAAGTATGGGTTTTGAGATTAAACCACCACTGAACTATTTCCAGTGATTAATACAAGTTAGTGGATGTAAAATAGCACTATAATTCTTTTTAACAATCAGAAAATTTTTCAAGAATCAATGACAAAACAATGGCACCGCAGGCTGCAGCACTGAGCTGGAACACCTAACGAAATCTGAAGTGGTTTAGCAGCCTCTCGTTACCTGTAAACCCTACAAGAAAAATAAAATCCCACATCAATTTCCTCACAACTTAATTGGGTTAAGATCATAGAATCAAAGAACCACCAGGTTGGAAGAGACCCACCGCATCATCGAGTCCAACCATTCCTATCAAACACTAAACCATGTCCCTCAGCACCTCATCTACCTGTCCCTTGAATCCCTCCAGGGAAGGTGAATCAACCCCCTCCCTGGGTAGCCTCTACCACTGCCCAATCACCCTTTCCGTAAAAAAATTTTTCTAGCCTAAATTTNTAAAAGTGACCAAGAGAAAGCCCAGAAGGCAGCAAGTGTGCTTAAGAAAAATCTTCCTGGAATACTCTTCATTCCTATGCTTCCCCTAAGCAAGAAAATACTCCTGCAAATACAGGTCTAGTTAAACTTTCATATGTATTGCATTGTATTTTGGAAAATATATTCATTAGGGAAATAAATTCATATTTGACGTTATATCTTGTTGATTGCTCTTCTCCACCCACCTGCATAACCTGCTGCATTTTCAGCACTCTTTTATAGATGGCAGAATTTGGAACGTTGTAGCGCTTGGCGTTCTCAAACATCAAGTTCAGATCAGCCTCCAACTGGTCTAGAGTTTCATATTCGTGGTTCTTCAGCTTGGTTCTGCGAAAGAGAAAGGCCGATCAGACATCTCGAAAGTTACACATTGCAAAACAATTCTTTAACATCTTCATCTTCACAATAAATCAATATCCAAGAGCTCTAATTACGGGAAAGTGTTTTCTTTTTCTGGTGCTGCAGTAACACTTCCCAATCATAATTACATTAGGGAAACAAATCTCTTCTTAAAGAACAATTTACTGATTCTGAAAGCTACTCTCTTGGAAGCTGTGCAGACTGAAGTCCTGATTTCATACTCAAGACGAGATGTGGTACAGAGGAGCTCTAGTGCGCTGCCCATAGAAGCGTTCCTCACATGAAAACAGTTAGAAAAGAACTACTAACAAAAAAAGTCAGTTTTCACATACTAAACAGATGAAATCGGTGCTCTGTTTGCCAATAACTCCATGTGTTTTCTTCTGTTTCTTCACACAAGCCCTGAAAGTCCTAGCCAACTTTTTAAAACCTTCCAACGCTTCATTAAACACAACAGAAAACCTGCAGCAGTAACACCATCCCAAATCCTGTCACAACAGCAAAATGCAGTCACCCTGTTTCACACTCCTCTCGTCCTGACCCGCCTGCTGGTCGCACCCGCAGGTCAAGCGCCACCTCCACGCCCTCAATGACCACAAGAAAAGCAAATATCCTAAACATTACATGTGGAGAAAATTATTTGTCATCTTTCTCATTTAAACCAAACCATTTTAGGTTTTGAAGAGTTTAAGACCTCAGTATATCGCGTTATTTTTAGCTGTTTTTCACATTTCCAACTGAAGCAGCAGATAATCAGAAAGTTTTCCTGTCAGCTTGACTCTTTCTGCCACTCCAAAAAAAAGACTAGTTACCAATATAAATTTTCAATACACCAGGAAAAACTGCAAATAATAATAATAAAACCCCAAACACACACACAGAGCCAAAAGCAAGAGTCTGGGTACCAACCAAATTGCCATGAAGCAAAGTCATACTCCGTTTCCACCTTGTTAAATTCCAGCAACGATTATTAGCACATGTTAAAGGATGAGACTGGTATTAAAAAAGCCAAAACCAGAAGTCCCCTGAAATCAGGATTATTTTGCCCTAACCCACGGGTGTATGACACACACGCTCAGAAATACTGAGGATGGGGACGCTATTTCACGCTCTTGCACTGTGTGGTAACAAACACTGCAGGCCACCCCACATCTTCCCCAGCTCATTGAACACTCACTAGTACTGAAGGCAAAATCCATAAAGTAAAATGTATGGAATTCATTCTTGTAGTTCCACAAAAATACTACCAAGCCATTACAGGGCTTTATTTCCAACACCTTCAGCTTTTCACTGGCACAATTAACATCTCCGTCCCCATCTGAGAACAGATGATACGTTTTTTGTACGCGCCTCTCAAAAATTCTCGACAACTTGATCACAAGATCGGATTCTAGAAACAAAAGACACCCTCAAATAATTTCCCACCAGATGAAGTTTGCGTTTTGTTTTCTTACCTGATCTGCTGCAATGAAATAGGTGATTTAATTTGCTGATAATAATCAGGATATTTTTTCTTGGAGGGCAAGTGGAAAAAGGGTTCAGATATGAGCTGGCCTTGATTATTTCGGCAACTTCTCACAGTGTCGTAAAGCTGGTAAAGAGGATTAGAAGTGTCCATGAATGAAGTAATGCTCTCGGCTTCAGATTCACCTTCTTCATAGCGAGCAGCGGCTACACAGAGAGAAAGGAAAAACGGGAAACTCAGCCAGACAACTTGAGTGGGCTTTCAGCTGACTTTTCAAATGGATAAAGATCAAAACCAGAAGAAAAGGCAGTCTGAGGGCGTTCAGCCGCTCTCTGGTAGTCAGATTCATATCTCAGAAAAGGGTATCATAAATCATAAATAAATCTTATGAGCTTAAAGCTGACAAAAGCTGCACTTCATCAAGGTATCGCAATCTCTCTTATCAGATCAGGCTTCAGCTCTGTCACCCTGGACACCTGCGAGTGCTGAGAAACGTTCGACTATTGAATCTGCATAACAGAACTATTCAGCCACTCACCCTATGTCCTTACTTAACCATCAAACCACCAACACCAATGTTTGTGCCAAACATTTCTCTACTGAACCACTGTCCCTCTGCTCTTGGACGAGAGCTCACTGCTAGAACACAAATTGACAAACCACATCTGGAATTTTCAGTGGTGCCTCGCCAGCTAAGCAAAATGACCGATTAAAAAGGAATTTTTTTCACGTCTATCAAAAAAGATGACTTCAAAACATCTATAATCCTCCAGACCACGTTAAACACAGTTCAGTTCAAAACTTGTGAAGCTTAGCTGAAGAAACTGATGCTACAGCCTGAAGGTGTATGTCTAATATATGCAGCAAAAGGAAGAAAGGAATAATTTAGTATTATTATATAATTAGCATAAACATTTCAAAATAAAGAATTCATAAAGTTCATAGCTAACTAGAAAAGTTCTCTACGAAGCACATATGCCTCAGGATTATGGTGAATAAAAGAAATGGAACGAAGAACTAATATTTACCGCAGATAAAATCAGGCGAAACACAACAGGAATTAAAGAAAACAGGACAGGAGCAATAAATGTCCATCCCTTCCAGGTTTCTCAATAACACAAGCAGTGTCATTTGTACCTCACAGACAGGCATAACAGAAAATCTGTGTGGTTTTGCACACGCTAAATTATTCTCCCTCTTCCCCCGTCTTCTGAGTCACAGTTTGAAGGAAAGCCTGGCAGATGACACGCTGAGTGATTCAGCTGCACAGAAATCAGCTCCCTACCACTCGCGCCAAGTTTCCAGCTGGCATTTTCATTATTGTTCACTGGAGGCTGGCAATGTTTCGCGCTTTCTCTCCAAGTTCAGTAAAGACATATTGAAGCGATGACAAAGCCAAGGGATGTTCTGACTGCATCACAACATAGTACTCGCATTTTTTTCCTCTGCAGTCTGGCATTGCAGATCTATGGGAGTGCAGGACATATGAGACCTACCAGACAAGTTAGATGCCAGCTAAAACACAAGCAGGCTTCAGCAGATGTGCAAACACATTACAAAGACACTCAAAATTATCGTAATTAGGTATTTGTATGCCAGTCAGCATCACTTAGCGGCCCAGCATCCGCTACCTGGTAGCCCTCAAAGCAGGGGCTGCAAAAACTCAGGTAGAAACAAAAGACTGGAGGTAGCATTATCATAGAATCAGAGAATAACCAGGTTGGAAGAGACCCACCAGATCACGGAGTCCAACCACAATGTTTTTCTATACCTAACAAATCAACCTGAACACGGAGAAACACTAACATCTATGAGAATGCTGTCAGATGATGCAGTTTCCAAAACAGATTATGCAGTAGAATCCTGTCTTTGGTATCATTTACTTAAACAGCTCGTTTCCGAGTGTTCCAGCAAACAGAAAAAGCAGAACAACTTGTTTTTATGAAAGAGAAAAAATAAGAGTATATTAGTGTCCCCTGACACATGGCAGCCAGCAACAAAGCCATTCCATACCCTAAACAAGAAACCTCCTTTGTATTAAAAGCAGACACAAAGCACTCCTTAAAATAAAAATCTGAGNGAAACGCTAACAGCTATGAGAATGCTATCAGATAACGCAGTTTCCAAAATAGATTATGCAGCAGAATCCTGTCTTTGGCATCATTTACTTAAACAGCTCGTTTCCGAGTGTTCCAGCAAACAGAAAAAGCGGAACAACTTGTTTTTATGAAAGAGAAAAAATAAGAAACTAGTCCAGTATATTAGCGTCCCCTGACACGTGGCAGCCAGCAACAAAGCTGTTCCATACCCTAAACAAGAAACTTCCTTTGTATTAAAAGCAGACACCAAGCACTCCTTAAAATAAAAATCTGAGTAAATTAAACTGGGACTAAAAGGAATTGTTCACATAATATTGTAATGTGGCTACAAACACTACAATGGGTAAGTTCTTTAAAAGCGATGTGTCAAATATGATATATCCTTACACATTCAGAAAATGATAGTGTTCCTCCTAACAGGAAAGCTGTTATCTTAAGAACCCAAGAAGAATCTGTTACACAGACCAGAATACAGAAAAATCCACATTTTCTATGGAACAAACTCTAATACAAGCCTATAGGGTTCTTTAAAATGCAGCAGCACCAGGCCCCACATCCCCACCAAGGATAAGCTGGAAGTAGAGAGTAACAGATTCATGCAGCAGTTACCACAAATAGTTAGCAGGGGAAACAAATGCAGTTAGGGGAGGGGGAAAAACCAAGTGCAGTAAACCATAAACACAAAATACGTGGCACTCAGCAGTCCCAAATAAAATGCGTTCCCTGCTGTTCCTTCCATGCCACAGTGAGCGCTTCCTAATGAAGGGACAGCTTCATAACGGAGTATTTAATTGACTTCAGTGCAAAAGGAGGAAGCCACCTGATTTACAGCTGGAACTGAGCTTAATTATCAGATATAAATGCAATTATCATATATACATGTACTCCTCTTACTCAGTGATAACGCAGAAATTGAGGACAGCATTTGAGTGTAGTCTTTACTAAATTATTTGCTTTAAACACTGTCTCCTTTGTGGTCCCAAAGCATCTAGACAACAACAAATGCTCCGAGTCTGAAGTCGGATGCAAAAGCAGCACTCAGTCTCAAAACATTTGTAAATGAAATAATAATAAATAAAATAGCTCTGTAAGTAATACCTAATGACCATCTATGCCTGCCTTTCCAAGTTTATAACGAGGAGCAAGGGAGCTGCAGAAGCTGCTCATATCCCAGTGCATTTGAGCTGGAAACGCACAAGCTCCATCGCAGCATGACACCCTCTGAAATTGTGAGGACAAACTCCAAGCTTGAAACAGATGTTGTTCATTCCCTAGGCAACTGCTACAATCCAAGCAGCTCACAAAGATGTAGTTCTCTGTATCAAGGAGAAAGTTCTCTTAAGTCACACAGTCTAGTTCTCGTTTATGTCAATGAGTGTTAGAGGAAGGAAAAAAGATGAGCTACCAGGGCAACTAATGATGTAGAGTTTGAATGAAAAACCCCTTCATGCAGTGACTGAAAGCATAAGGATATCCAAGTAGGATGCTGGAGGGACAGAAAATCCTTAGGGTGACGGGCATTGCCTCTTATCACAGAATTTCTTAGTTGGAAAAGACCTTTGAGATCATTGAGTCCAACCATACCTCTCCACTACTGAACTGTATCCCTGAGCACCTCACCTGCCCGTCTTTAAAAGACCCGGGTGAGAGCAACAAAGCTGGGAGAGCTTCAACGGCAGCAAGGCAAAAGCCTCAAGACGCCCACAGAAGGCCCCATGAAAACAGCAGTGACGTCCACACTTACACTGCACCTCAAAGTGGTTAAGAACCTTCAAGAATTTAAATCACAAAGCTGTAAAAAAGCTGTTGTGTTTTTACAGAACAACAATTTGCAAAAATAGCAGCTAACAGTCACGCTGAACCACGCTAATAAATACTGCTCACGCCTCCTGGAACGCAGTTGCTCTGAAGCCTTAGTTGAACCTTGAGCAAACCAGGAATAAGAATGATTTTGCTTGCAGTGAGATCTCAAATGAGTCAAAAAATTCCACAGCGTATCCAGCCACCAGGAAACACTGGTGAGTATGGTTCATTTACCAGGTGTGAAATAAACGCCCTGAAAATATTTACTGAAAAGACACATTCTCACACCAATACAGAAATGGTATGAAGAAAAAAATAAACATCAGATCACATATAGAAACATTTCAAAACTCTGCTCTGAGATGGACACAAGGAAGTTACTGAGAACATGGCTATCGAGACAAGCTAATATATACCAATATACAACCAATACTGAAATACCAGATATAATTACGGCATATACGCTTAAAGTATAACACTAAAGCATAGTGTCTGTGGCCCTAAGGACGCTGTAGAAAAGGGCACCTCTTTATCTGCTTGTGTTTTAACATATATCTTCACGCAGGATCTCATGACTGAGCTAAACCAGATACTTCTAAATTAATCCCTAACATTTATCTATCCTCATACAGACGAGCTTTATATTTCTAATGTGAAGGTAAACAGATTCTTAGAAGGCCCAAGGGCACAGGAGAGAACAAGCCTGTGTGACCGAGTCAGAGAGACTTCTCTCAAATAACTGCAGCACTATAAAAATTATACTGCAAGTAGCACCCAGTATCTTCTCTTCTGTTTCATGTTAGAAGGAATATAAACAAGCAGAAGTTTCCCAAAGCTTGGGCGAGTATACTTGGAAACCTACAAACAAAATTCAAAAACACACGAGCAAGTTCAGCCTCCCCTGTCCTGATCAGCTGTACATTTCTAAATTCATACTCTGAGGGAACGGATTGCAATTAACAGGATTATACACTGAGTCTGGAAACACTGCAAAATGTTTTTGCAATAGAGAAAGGTATTTGAGTACACCAGGAACTCTACGGTTTTGTTTAATCCAAAAAATTTGAATTACAGAAAATAAAATCAATCAATCAATCAATCACACGGCGGTTCCTACCGGCCAAAGCTGCATCCTCCTCACTTTCTGACCCATATTGCAAGGCCATGGTTATTGCTGATAAACGGTCCCCTTGGGCTGATCTTTTGTTACTAGAAAAAAAGAAAAAAAGTATTCAGAATTAACAAAAAAAAAAGGAAGTGTTCTCAAGTTGACTATTAACAGCCATTCAGGGTGTGTAAGAGAACAAGTAAAGCTCGTGACAGTCGCTTATATTACCAAGAGTATAGACACGATTAAGAAAAAATTGCAGAGTTTAACAATAAAAAAATGTTAACAATCCACGAGTTTGTGTGTTTTAAGAGGTGGTGCAAACAGAAACACTGGACACACAACCAGAGCTATAGCTCAAGCCATCTGTTTTCTCTCATGTTTGGAATACCTGAGTATTTGAATTATTGGGGAGAACAGGGATGATCACGAGTCCCTCCCAATTAATAACTTCATTATTTGATCTTGTTTTATAGGTATATATCTCCATGAAGGAATTCAGCAAGCTGTAAGCTATCTATGCCCTTTTCTCTCATTCCACCAGGCACTTCCAGCACACAGATGCCTGTACGCGCAGCAGCTTTCTCTGCTTTCTAGGTAGAATAAAGCAGTATCCGTGCTGCCTATGGTCTCGCAAAGACCTTTGTGGTCCCTTCCAATCCAAACCACTCTATAATTCCATCATCTCTTAATTATTTAGTCCTAGTTACTATTTCTTTTTTGTCTCCACATACAATTTTTCTAGGTTTACAACACATTTCTGTTATTTTTCACCTGCTTTATTTTGTAATGAAGCTTAACATTTTGCTCCTCAGAACATTTCTACAGAAATAATTGCACACAGAGTATTTCACGATGTGTTTTGAAATGTTACATATAAAATCAAATATGGAAGAGTAATTACAGCATAGTGGCTTATTAAATCATATTCAAAAGATATTTGACTGAATTATATTTGAATCGCAAAAGTCTCTGAGTCAATATCGAAGAGCAGTCTGAAAAAAAAAAGAAGAAAACACCCACATACCCCAAAATTTTAAATTTGGGTATTTCCATATGATGACAACCCAGCGTTTCCTCCAAGTCCACAATTTACTTACCGATAATATTTGTTAGAATTCCTCTCATCACCAACACTGCCTTTACCATGTGAGGAAGGACCTGTCAGCTTGGAAGCAGCCAAATTTGATGGAGTCCTTAAGGCAGAAGAGACAAGCCAAGGCAAGGGGAAAAAAAGAAGCCCACCTTAGACCCAAGAAAAGGTGCAGCAAGGACAAAGCTTTTACAGAATTACTTTTAACAGATCAGCCAAAAGCTTCAGAGATAGATACAAAGCCTTTTAAAAACTAAAAGTAACACTACGATACATTTAGTGCCCCAGCATTACATCAGTTTGGTTTATAAAGCCAGAGGAAGGTAACATTTAGATTAAGGATTAACAGCTACGCACACAGCTCGGCCTACAACAGCGTGAAAGCAGCCAACACAATGTCCCTTAGCGTCTAGACAAAGCTGATCATAAAGATCTGATTGTGCGTTATCAATACTTGACAGTGCATAGTGCCAAGCAACTTTATTTTGTCAGTTTATTAAAGGGAGGACAGTTAAATGCACCAGAAAAGAGCGATTTGGTAGGATAAAGGGATGAGATGAACTCTGTGACAGAAAAGCATGATTTCTGACATCAAGACAACGTGTCTGCAGGACTTAGGTTAGTAGCGTTAAGATGAATTTGAGCCTGACCCACCAACGACAAAGAAAAACATATGTAAATTCAGAAAAAAATACAGTAGGTTAAATCTAAGTGAACTCTCTGGTGAGACTGCTCCTCAAATCCAGTGTTCAGTTCCGGGACCCTCACCACAAGAAGGATGTTGAGGCTCTGGAGCGAGTCCAGAGAAGAGCAATGAAGCTGGGGAAGGGGCTGGAGAACANGAGACATGAGTTATTGTTTGATAGGAACGGTTGGACTCAATGACCCAGTGGGTCTCTTCCAACCTGGTTGTTCTATGATTCTATGATTCATAGGAGTATCTGACCCAAATCAGCAGTAGGTTAAGTGGTTGAGTCACGACCCCTGGAGGGGTTTAAAAGATGGGGAGGTGCTCAGGGATGTGGTTTAGTAATGAGCAGGTACAGTTGGACAAAATGTCTCTTCCAATCAAATGATTCTATGCTTCTAAAGGAGCCTCCTCTTTGAGACGAGTGAACAGTTAGTAATATAAATCACAAACAATCACTCTGTGATGCAGACTCAGCAGAAAGAAACAAAACAAAAAGAATAACAGTTCAATAAAAAGCAACCAGTGACATGTAGAACAGCAGGTGAAAGGTTCGGGTTCCATGATGCTTCTCTCACCTCAAATATTTTGCGTTCAGCCCAATATTATTGTCGCCTGCTGCAGGCTTTACAGTTTTTTTGTCAAGTTAGAGAAACAAAGAGGGGAGCTGCCAATGGCTCCGATGTTCAGATTACTGCAGGATTTGCAGGTCTGTTGCAAACACAGTGCAGAAGGGAACATCTGCACAAGGTAGCTGAGAAGTAGCAATGGGTTGGCAGTGCAAGAGGAATTCAACTAACAAATACCAGTGCGATTTATCTGTCATCCCTTCTTAGGCAAACAGCTTCATTTTGAAGAAAAACAGTTTTAAGCCTCAAAATTAAACGTGACGCACACTTGTTACATCCTGAGCTTCATCCAGAGTGAAAAACATAAAATAGAATCACAATTTAAATAGAAAATGTACGTTCAGTGACTGCAGAATCAAGGTCTTCTGGCACTATATAAACTTTTAATAAGGAAAAATATTAAAACATGTATCAGGAATTACTCCCTAAGAGTACTTCTGGTTTTGTGTTTTCATACCCTCCAACAATGACTCACCCAAACACGAGAAACGGGCTAATGCTGAGCAAATGAACCAGAAAACCCACTGTACATGCTGAACGTCTCAAAGCACCAAACAGTAAACATCAACCAGGCAACTTCCATTTCTTTCACGCATCATAACCCCAGGCAGTACCTTCAATATTGACATCATCTACATGTTTTTCAGACAACAAAAAAAACACTTCAGCTGCCTTTTAGCAAAGCCAGAGAGTGTGAGCATTTTCAGTTGTATCACGTCTTTGCAGAAAACAACAGAGGTTATTTTCCAGCATCAAATATCAGTGAATAGCTCAAAAACACAAAACACAAAGAGAGAGTCCACCTCAAAGAATTTGGAGGACTTGCAAGACGTTGCTTTTTGTTATATATGAGACACTGCTCATACTGGCCAATAATAACTAAAAGTACTTCTGAGTGTTACTTATCAGTAAAAAGTTTGTCCAAGAATAAATCTAATTGCATTTCAAATCCAAATTGGCTGCATTGCTTCTCCGCACACCGTGGATTTTCACAGGAAGCAAATGCCATTCCCTAAATAAAATCATTCCATGAAACAAACAGAGCTATCAACAGTGTTTTACACCTGCTCCTTCAACGCCAAATCTACGCTTCACCGACCAGCGAGTCCAGATCTTGCGTTCTGGGCCTCTTTCCGTGGACAGAAATTGGTTTTCAAACAAGAGTTTACATAATATCAACTTCCTTCTAAATATCTGCTGCCTGACGTCTTGTTCCTGCGTTTCTGCCCCTACCTAATTGAGAGTCCTTACGTTTCACCTTCTAACAAGGTCCAAAAAGATTCACCATTTTCCATAAAGCAAAGCACAACGCACCTTGTTCCTCACTGTTCCATTTCTGTTACTAATTAATAACCACATATGGTGGAAGTTGCCCATGGCTTAAGCCATGAATCCACTGACATTGTTATCACAATCAAGTACATCACAGAAAGATTTCACCACACAAGGACTTAAAAGTTTCCTCCTAAAAACTATTTTACAATGTATAAGTTTTAAACCAACAAGAAATTACATTTTCAAGCAAATATTTCCCACTATATTCCCCACAGTGAAATTAAGGGAAGGACTATAGAGATTTGTAAAAGAGATCACAAAAAGAACTCTGTTTGCAGTACCTCATCCGGAGACTTGACTTGGCCAACTCGCTGTGTTCAATTTCAGCCTTTTTCATATTAAAGATTTTCTTTATCGCATTTGCGTCCTGTCAAATGAAAGAATTTTTTTGTTTAATGTTGTAAGTGAAGACTGTTACAGTCAGGTATCTGAAAATCTAAACCAAAAATGAAGGGGCTTTTACATCTAGAGATGCAATTTTTTGCACCAAAAATGAAGCACAGAACAAAACTGGCCTGAAATACAAGCACGGTGGCTGGTAAAATCTGCACAGAACAGTTTTGAGCTCATTTTTTGTCAT
>WAAB01022647.1:0-25854 GCA_013389865.1 Piaya cayana
AAAAAAAAAAAATCAAAAATGTTGTTTTTCATCTTATGAGTCTTTGGGAGGAGGTAAATGTATATGAAAAACTCAAAACTTTCTGATAAGAAACCTCTTTGAAACTGGTCGGTCTTCCTGATGCCTGTTTAGCAATATTATTATTTCATGTATAAACAGTTTTCTGTACTGGGTAAGACATGGCACACAGCTACCACCCATAAGCTTTTGTCCATACTGCTTTCTTCTCAAACTCTGCAAGAGATCTCAAGGCCAGAAGTGTAACTGTGAAGACAAGGACAAATGATATTAATTCACACAGTCCAGACGGGAAAGGATGTGAGAAGATTCTCCCTAGTAATTTGACTAATACAAGTCTAGATTCAATTCTCTTTTTTCAACTTTTCCACTTCCTATCCTAACAGCTTCTGAGGCTACTTTCATTGTTCATTGGATACACCAGTATCTCCACCCCTGTGAACTACAATGACGTATGAGACCTTCTATCTACTTTATGGCATGTTACCTACTGAAATCGTACCACATCATCTGCTAATTAGACCATCACTTTGAAACAGCACATAGATGAAACAACACTGCAGAAAGTTTGAATTCAATAAGCAGTGATACAAGAGGGGGATGGGAGGCAATGGGAAGGACACAACCACAGAGTAAAATGTCCTAAGTCCTCTGTACAATTCACTGATTGAAAATGTAATTCACAGATTCTTTGATCAGTTTGAAATGATCACATGTTTAGGCTAATTCCAGTAACAAGCTGAGTCACATTCTAGTCATCCAGAAGGGAGTTTTGTGTTCTAGTATTTAAATGCAAAACCGAACAATGGAAAGCTGGAGGGTAACAATGATTCATCTCAATCAGGGAATACTGAGGATATACTGTATATCAATCTCTGCTGCACAACAGAGGATTCTCCAACAGTAGTTAGCATAGTTTCTGCTGGAGATCAGCAGACAGAACAGGGGAATTCTGAAATTTATCAGACAGTGACTGAAGATTGCAGAACCTCAAAACAAGGCTAATTATTTGAGTAAAGCATGGAACTTATAACCAGATTTCAAGAAGCCATGTTTAGCTCCAACAAATCAGGTGTTTCAAAGGAGGTGTCTTCTGTTACTGGAAAGAGGCACAAGCATACTCACTTTCCTTGAAAGTATTTGGGGTGTCCTCTTAAAATGACTTACACAGATCATATGCATAACCCTACATCTCTAGGAAAGCAATGAGGCTAGGGTAGAGGCCATCGCTACAATTCAAAATATCATTTTCCCATATTTCTTTTCATACAACTTTTCAGCAACTCTCATTATAGTGTTTGGAGGGTTTCCAAGCAGTATGTTGCATTTCATTTTTAAGGCTAACTTCAAAAATAATTGACAGTTCTATCACCAAAACAGACTTGCAGGACTAGATGTACTTCTAGGTCATTTGGACCTTCAGTGGTACATCATCTTAAGTGTCCGCAGATGAGACAGCAAACATAAGATGTTTAACTTACACGTGAAGGTTTCCTTAAAGACAAAATATAGCTTTCCTACATGTGATAATGGTGAGGATTCATCTCACTCCTTTTAAAAACTGGATTTTGACCTTTAGTGATAATTATGAAAAAAATAAGGACCCAGTTAAAAATATCTTACCTTTCAACAGGTCTGTGGAAAAGTTTGATAATGCTTCCTGAGGACTTTCCATCATACTGATCAGCCAGTCAATAAACTAAAGTTGAAATATAAAGTAAAATCTGAATTAAAAGAGCTCTATATCAGAACATCACAAACTGTTTTCAATTTGACAGGCAGCATCCAGCTGCTGCTACACTGGGTAATTCAAGCAGAGTCAGTGACCAATCCATCTGAACACCCCAGAGTACATCCCACTGTAAGTGTGATTTCTCCCACAGCTGCATCTGAAACTCCCTTTGTTTCTTCTAACTCCCTCAGCAATAATTCTTTGTAATGAAGAAGGTACAGTATTTTCCCTTCCTCTTGCCTGTTCATCCTTTTCCCTATTAATACAGTCCTTTCTTATCAGTCTCTTGCCCAAACATTTTACTGTAAATCCTTCAGAACACTTACTGTCATTGTTTCTCTTATGTCCTCTCTCATTTTTCATTGTTTATCTGGCAGATATCTGGCATTGTTTATCAATTGCTCTAAATTGCCACTGTGGTGATATTCAACTGCAGAGGATTTGTCTTTCAGTGTTTAAAAGACCAACTTGCTACTAGCAGCTGCAAACTCTCCTCTCTCAGCTCTAACTTAAGAGTTTGACATTAGTATGCTTTTTGTTCTTTGAAAATCTCACGGTTTACTTGAGAAATGACAGTCAGTGTTTTGAGACAAGTCATATCTGATTACAAATAACAAGATCATAAATCAGATTCAGTAGATACAGAGGAAATAACTGCTCCAGCTAAAACTTGAGCTGACTACTAAAAACGGGTTGATTTCTGACTCCTGGAAAATGCTTACCATGACATGCAATTTTACCTTCTGTGTTTGTTCTTTCCAAGGGTCTTTAGCCAGCAAAAGGGAAATGCTGCTTGGGAGGAGAGTGAGAGTCGCCTGCACAGCAAGCTTGTCAGCAGGGTGCTTGCCAATGGGATCCTCAGATAATTCTGGTAATACTGTTTGGTCCTTCCACACTGACCAGTTAGCACTGAGGCCAATCAGTAAGGGTGCACCATGGTCAGCCCAGGCCACAACAGAAGCAGCAAACAGCCACAGGAGGAAATCTATGCACTAAACAGGAAAAAGGTAAAAATACACTTTGATACAGAATAATACAGAAGGGGAGGAAAAAACCCCAATAGCACCCCCCTCCAAATCTGCATTCAAAGTGTAATAACTAGAAAGTTCTTAATATTCTCTTATCCTTTGAAGCAGCATAAGACTAAAATCAAACTAAAATGTTCACAGTAAGAAAACAAACCCACAATCTTCTAAAATCATCCTTCAGCTTAAGGCTGATCCACATTTCACATAAAATGGGAAATGACTTTTTTTACACCAAGTTGACTCTTGAGGGAAATTAGAGATTGTCACTCTTGTGGTGCTACAAATGGTTAAGGAGTATTGCAACAGTGTAACAAATGCCTTTCTGATCTAAGCAGCAGCTTATTTTGTCCTCAATCAGAAGACTTTAATAGATGAACAGATGTAACTGAAGAATATTAGTCCCCTGAATCTGTCCAAGCCATCTTAGAAACAGCAGCTGCACTGTTTTGACCTGCTTAGACAATTCTACTGGTGAAACCAAATTTTTCCTTTAATTGTTCTAAATACAGTGCATTTGAAGCAATGATTTCCTTCATTGTCTTTAGCTTCTAACATGTTTTAAACGTCCTAGTTATTTTAAAGTAAGAGTTTAAAATACACACACCTTCACAAAAATTGAGAAAAATTTCTCTAAGGAGGTAACATGACAATCTTGTAAAATATAAGAGCATAGGGAATAATACTTATTGCTGAGGAAGAATGTTAAATATATCAAGGTGTCTTTTTTTTCATAAAAGCTGCAAATTATTTTCACAGCACATACCTCTTTAAGATTGACATTCTGTAAGGGTGTTGACTTGTATGCTAAATTTCTGATGTAGCCCATCAGGTCTAGCAGCCACTCCATTCTTTTCAGTACACCTAGAAGATTGATAACACTGACTCACATAAAACACTAGAATGCACAATTTTTCATTAAAAACTACCACAAGGAATCACTATAGCACAAAAGCACTGACTGTAGAAGAACAATGACCACCAATACCACTATCATAATTGATTCAACATTGTCACTAGTAGAAGGCATACAGGCATCTAAGAAATTTTTTTTAAAATTGCTTATAATGCAGGCAACATGCTGAATGCACAGACGAAAGAATGCTGAGTGAGAATTATTTCACATAATGGCAGCCTGCAGGTCCCACTAACCCAGTCTGCATTTATGACTGTTAAAGAATCCTAAAGCTTCCCTGAAGTTTTTGCATGAGTACTTCATCTAACTCTAGCACTGATACCATTATACATTGGACAAGAATGTGGGAGGAGTTGTGAACATCCTATAGTGCAGTGAGGATCAGTAAAATACAGTCAAGGCATACAAATAAAATTAGTCCCCAACCCAAGGGACAGAACATATTTAATTGATTCATATTCTGCAGTCCAAAATATGTTTACATCCTTCAAATTTATAACCATTTTCACCTTTGAGACCATTTCACACCATACAATACCATTTCCTTACACTCTTCACATGGGCTTTCTTTCATGTTGCCTCATCTTTTGCCTAAAAGAACCTCATTTCACTCATTCAAAACTCACTACCACTTCAAGTTCTCCAATCACAGCTGGCAGTTAAGCAACATAATGCCCTGAAGTTGTTCCATGAATACAGGCTGCCACTGATCCTTCCATCATGAAAATGAAGAAGTCTCATTCTTTCTTCCCTCTGCTCTTGTTTTTAACTCCTTTATTTTCCTGCACAATTCTGTCATATCTCTTGCACCAGCTCTGGTGCTTTATCAGATTCTTAGCTGAGCCAGCCCAACTCATTAACCCACCAGATAACTATCTGGTATGGTCATGAATAAGTGGAAAGGCAATTTTCTTCCTGTGTAAACTCAGTGCAAGAGTTCAGAAAAGCAAGCTACCTCCTTGGTTCAACCGATTACACAACTAGTGTCAACCAATCACAACTAGTCTCACGTACCCTGCATCCTGTGTCATGCACCAGTAAGTCAGATGGTGTACCTGAAGGATAGCAGTGTTCCACTATTACTGCTATATGATGTACATGTACACTTTTAATACTACCTTATACTGAAAATCTAAAAAGACTGGGAAGTGTGGATCTCGTAAAAACTCGGGTCTGTGAATCACCTGGTTGAAATACTATAAAAGACTTGTAGCTGATCAACATAAAGAAACAGAGAAAAGCATAAAAGCAATGTTTGAAACAAGTATCCGAAAAGCAAAAAGTATCTGAAGACTGAGTAGTTTCTAATATGGACAAATCTGGAAACACTTAGGCTAAACTGTTTTAAAACTGTCTTAAAAGAATCACTTTAAATTTTGATATCTGGTGATTTTATTGTTGATTCTTCTCAAAGTCTGACCGTACCTGTATTTTCATGGTTTACAATGCGAGAATGATAGAAACTATGCAAAAGCATCCACAGAATATTTTCTTTACAGTGATATCTTGCCACAGCATCTATCACAGCATTTAAGTTCATCAGAGGTAGTCTGCCTTGAGAAATTAAATACACCTTCATGAATGTGGCCTTCTCTATATTGTTCTGCAAATACAATTAAAAAACATGTTAAATTAGAACATACTTTTCTTCAGGGAAGAGTAAATGCTGCATCTCTCTCCATTAAAAAGGGGGGGTGGTGGTGGTGGTGGTGGTAAATTCTTTATCTAGCAGGCTCATTTTTATTTAAGACAAATAATGAAAGACACTATACCTATTACTTTAATTTTATATGCAAACTGCAAATCAGCACAGCTGAACTGTTCTCATACTGCTTTACATTTTAAATTCCCATTTAAACTGAAATAAGCCAGCTTGACAATTCTTCTAGTCTTCTTGCAAGAGAGATTCACTGCAGTGACATAAAAGATTTTCTCTACAGTATTTTCCAGTGTGGAAGTAAGAACTCAAAAGTATAAAGAAATGACAGTTCACCTTTCCAGAACTATCTAAATGCTCAGTTCTCTGGTGAATCTGCCAGTAAAGAGAACAACCTGGTTTTATGGCATTGTTGTTTGCTTGTAACAATCTACTCTGAAACCATCAAGTTCATCCACACAGGTTATTTCCCTAGCTTTTCATCTGCTAAGGATTTCACTGCTGATTTATTCCACTGGTGACCGAGAAGCATTTCTATTCCACTGTAATACTCAGTCATCCAGTATACCAGTAAACACTCTGACTGTGAATGCAAATTTATCACATTAAGTCAAGAATGGAAGGTTGTTTAGTCAATATACTTCACATTTTTAAGAGAAGCGAGGGTCCACCCAGTTCAAGTACTGCTAGTCACTGGGATGTGTTTATAGTCTGTTTGTGTAGTAGGAAGTTACATAAATTGAAGAGGACTATGGTCTGCTGTCTGCATCAATGGTCTGGGATTCAGAAGATCTAGTACGACTTCTGCACTGCTGACAGAGTCCAGTTATCTATCCTCTCCAGTCAAAAGCTCCCAGGTGAATTTAGTAATATTTTAGTTGCCTTGAAAGAGTTTTGGATATGGGCTCTTAGAACTACTGCTTCTCTGTGCTGCCTTCAAAATAGAGCCAAAACATTCTTAGTTACATAACAGATAAAACTACCATTGCTCTCAATGAGCTAAAACACTGTTGACAGGAAAAATGGCATACTTGCTTCACCTGATTTGGTGATAAAAGACTAGGAGTAAGTCACTATTACCTTCGAGATCTGGAGAATGCGATCAATCTCTGAATCAGCCATTTCTGAGATACATTTTGCTACACTGATATACACCTCCAGCTCGCCTCTCTGGAAACAGAAAATAAATGTTCAGATATATACTTCCAGGTATCTCCATCATTAAAATTGCTGAGCCTAGCAACTCTGTTTATGATTAGTATGAAGAGTTAATCTAGCCTCTAGCTGTATTTATTCTATTTTATAAAATAAATTCTGTATTTGGTGGGGATTTCAATATACTTAATGATTAAGGGATGATGGCAACTGAAAAATTTCAGATTTCATTTTTAATGTTAAAGAGCCCTTCCTTAGAGATACTTTCTGCAGCCAAATAGTTTATTTAAATTACTACAAGAAGCTGAACCTCTATGTGGGAAAAAAAATGCCAAATCTTTTGATTGTTCTCTGCTTCTGTTTCTATAACATTTAATTCAACTCTAGCACTGTATTTTTCAATTACTAAATAATTTCTGAGGGAAATGCATATATTAAACTGGTTTCACAACTTACTCATATTCTAAAGAATATCCCTAAGTAACTTAAATTGAAATTATGCAGGCATCTTAACTACTATGACAAAAAATTCTATATCTACTTCACGTTTGAAAACCTGATGGGTCAGTGCAAAAAAATGCGACTTAGAATCAGTAAAAATATCCAGTTAGGATGTTCACATACCTCAAAATTATTCCTTACCTGAATGTCATTTGGTAGAAGCTCAAATATTTTCTCCACAGCCTGACACAGAAATCTCCAGTAGTACTGGGCAGGGTTTGGAAGCTTCACAGACTGCATGAGTCCCTGTAAAATACACTGGCACATTTCTGGGTTTTTTATGTGGTTCTTCACTTCAAACTGTTGTATCATAAACACTTCTATAAAATATTGTAGTTTGTCTTCTGCAACATGTTTCATCCACAGGGGCAGGGATGTGAAAAGATATTCCTGGGTGTTCATCTGAAAAGCAAAAACTTCTGCTTAGATTCAGATTCTAGCTCTTCGTTGACCTTCAACTATTGTCATAAAGGATAAAATTAAAAAGAATGAAACTTAAAAAGCAAAGTCATAAACATTTCTCAATTCTGCTTCCCTTTTGATGAACGGCATGAATTCAAGAGTTCTAACATGTCAATATTCTGTTTTCCCTAAAGATGGAGGAACTTTCTTTTAATGCACTACAGGTACCAGGTCTCTGTATCAGCAGGACAATTGTGATTTCCCTGTATGGTGCTCACTGCATTCCTTCATAAAGCATCCAGACTGATCAGACAGCCAAGGACAGAAGTATGGTACTCCTAGCACCATTAATATTGCTAGCTAGCGAGGAAGAATGAAAAATTATGTTGAAAGAATACAAAGCTTACATACACTGTGTCTGAGTTCATCCTGTGACCCTCAGATCCTCATTGAGGTGGGAACTGGTGCTCAGAAAGTAAGATAAACTTTTTTTTTTTTTTTGGTACTTTACCAATTATGTATCTTAAAATTACCAAGTGTTTATATGTCAGTGAAAACTAATGAATTAAAAACTACAGTACCCCTTGAAGAAGTGGAAAAGATTACAGAAATCCAAAATGGATTTTCTGAGAATTGTCATGAACCTGCTCCTTAACTTGTATATAAACTGACAGAACTGAAGTCCAGTGCACTGTGGGATTCAGGAAGTTTTACGTACTGTACAATGGAATCTGTGTTGTACGCCCAAATTTGATTATACTATAGGCTAGCATGCTAACTATCTACAGAATTAAAGACAAGGTCTTCAAGAAGTAAGACATCTTATTAGATGAAGTCATTACTGGAAGAAGCAGGCAAGCATTTGGGAAGATAGGTAGGACTTTTCTAAGACTAACAGCTAGAATAATAAAATACACTTTTTCTCCCTACACGCCATGCCTTCTTACATCTCTAGGTTATCACAGCTATAGCATGAAATGAGAGAGAGGAAATAAGATTCAAGCAATTCAAGTAAAACCAATGCAACAGATCTTAAATCTGCCTTTAATTTCAAGACCCCAGAATAGCTTTTCCCTCAGTATAAATATTCTATAAACAATACTTTTGCCGAATTCTGAACCCAGTAATCCTTTTCTGATGAGACATCCTAAACATCATCACTCAGGAATCTTACAGGAAAAAGGTGCTGAGGTCCCACAAATTTTATGACATACGTACACCAAGACTGTAGATAAGAGGTGGCGCCACCCACATCCCCAAAAGCATGGCTGCATTTTGAGATGACTGGGCTTGTGTTGCAGCCAACTGAAGGCAGAGATGTTTTACCTCATCACCTAGAGCAGAAGAAAAGAAGCAGAAGTTTTGAGGAAATTATTTTCACTCTAAATTTGTTCTCAGCTCATAAACTAGAGGAAGGTGATTGTTCTATTAGAGGACTACATTAAAATTTGCTTTGCTAGAGATGCTACTTAAAGCTTTTAACACATGTGTTAGAAGTCTCCTTTCTATGCATGCACTTCCAGCAAGAAAACTCAGTATTTGTCCAAGTTCATTACAATTCACTCCAGAATAAAAACATGGGAGTGGTAAGAAAAGTAAGAATCAAAAAAAAAATCCCAGCCAAATAAAGAGAAGACTTAATCTATAGGAGGAGAAATGAGTCAATATTCCTTCCTGCTAAATGTAGCATTTGTTAATACGTTACTAATCTTCCATGTACCCCTTAGCTGGGTGCTCAGTTTCAGTATTCTCCAGGTTAACACATGGGAAGATCTTAATGTGCACAGATGTTACAGTGGTCATTAAATCATGGAATCATAGAATCACAGAATCACCTGGTTGGAAGAGACCCACTGGATCATTGAGTCCAACCATTCCCACCAATCTCTCAACCATGCCCCTCAGTACCTCATACACCTGCACCTTAAACAGTTCCAGGGAAGGTGAGTCAACCACCTCCCCCAGGCAGACTGCTCCACTGCCCAATGACCCTTTCTGTGAAAATTTTTTCCTTATGTCAAGCCTGAACCTCCCCTGGCACAGCCTGAGGCCATTCCCTCTTGTCCTGTCCTCTGTTACTTGGGAGAAGAGGCAAGCACTCTCCTCTCCACAACCTCCTTTCAGGTGGTTGTAGAGAGCAATAAGGTCTCCCCTCAGCCTCCTCTTCTCCAGGATAAACAACCCCAGCTCTCTCACCCGCTCCTCATAAGGCCTGTTCTCCAGGCCCTTCACCAGCTTTGTTGCTCTTATCTAGACTCGCTCCAGAGCCTCAACATCCTTCTTGTGGTGAGGGGCACAGAACTGAACACAGGATTCAAGAAGCAATCTCACCAGTGCTGAGTACACAGGGAGAATAACCTCCTTGGACCTGCTGTTCATGCCATTTCTCATGCAAGCCAAGATGCCATTGGCCTTCTTGGCCACCTGGGCACACTGCTGGCTCATGTTCAGTCAGCTATCGACCAACACCCCCAGGACCTTCTCCTCCAGGCAGCTTTCTAGACAGACCTCTCCCAGTCTGTAGCACTGCATAGGGTTGCTGTGCCCCAAGTGCAGGACCTGGCATCTGGCCATGTTAAACCTCATGCCATTAGACTCAGCCCAGTGGTCCAGCCTTTAGATCTCTTTGCAGAGCCTCCCTACCCTCCAGCAGATGAACACTTCCAGCCAGCTTAGTGTCGTCTGCAAACTTGCTAAGGGTGCACTCAATGCCTTCATCCAGGTCATTGATAAAGACATTGAACAGGGCTGGACCCTGNTGATCACCCGGTTCTCTTGCTTGTGCTTCATGATAGCACTCAAGATCACCTGTTCCATGACTTTCCCTGGCACTGAGATCAGACTGACAGGCCTGTAGTTCCCCAGATCCGCCTTGTGCCCCTTCTTATAGATGGACACGACATCTGCCAGCCTCCAGTCCAGTGGTACCTCCCTAGTCATCCAGTAAATCCTTACTGTTCTTCTTTAAAGTCCCATCAAGAACTGATACAGCCTGTTTGTCAATAAATAAATAGTCATAGATATGTTGAAGAGTGGACAATTGCATGGTTTCCTTCTGTATAGTTAATGATTGCTAGAGCTACAGAAAGACATACAACTGAAGTATTATACTAGCATTTGACAATTAGACATTAAGTTTCAAGCTGGCATTTAACAGTAAACAGGTGCTTTGCAAGTTAAAATGTTCTTTCAATAATAAAAGTGGGGATCTATATAGCATAACTTTCATAACATCAACTGACGTTAGCACATGAACAAAGTAAATGTTTAAGAATCTAGTATCAGGCTCTTCAAAGTAAGATATCTTATACATGAAGTCAAATAATTTGCAGAATGCCAAAGTAGCATCTGTTTATTATTCAATAGGGCTCTGAAATGAGCAGTGACAGGCAAATCATAATCTGTGTCTTAGCAGTCCAAGCTAGTTACAGAATTTTTTAATGGTTACTGAAGTATTTTGTTACAATTTCACCCTCTCAATCATGTTAGATTGCCTTACAAAGTGTGTTGCTGAGAAGAAGCAATCTGTTATCTTCAGTATGTTTACAGAATCTGTGAAACATTTTAAGTTTATAAAACTAATTATGAATTCTCAGACAGGAATAACAGTGACCAGCAAAACCCAAGAGTATCCAAGAGTATTGAGCTTATAGTGTAATTTCCATTAAAAACAGTTGTGATATAGCTGTCCCAGAAACCTGTTAGTGTGCCACATTTCTAAATGGACTGTTAATTCATAATAACAACTGTTCTGCATTATGCTTTCTAGTACAACATGAGTACTGCACATTAGTACAGAGCAAGACCTATTCTGCATGTATTTTTAATCTAGAAAAGGGTATTCAACTTCCATAATGTTCCAGAGGGACAGTCAAGCATAATTACATATAAAAATGTAGACTATGACACTGTATAAAGTCAATAAAAACATAGCCACAAAACTGATGTACTGTTCCTCTGGAATTCCCCTGATTTACAGAAGACTCCTAAGTGAAAAACAGAAATAAGAAAATCCTCACATATGTAACAAGTTCCAGCTGTTCATAAAGTTGCACATAAATTTGCACCAGCGTGGACTGCAGAGCTCAGTTGAGGAAATTCTTTCACTTATTCTTATAAAAGACTTGACAACGAATTGCAAGAATATCAAGTAAAACAGGATCTGCAGGTCACATATAAGTAAAAATGTTTAATATGTAGCCAAGTATTTCTATATCTCACAAGCAGTTGTTCCTTGTAGGACAATTCAATGATTTCTAGTGCTTACACAAACACTCTGTATAAGTAAAATAAACCCCAGAAAGAAATTAGAACAAACTTTCATATTGTGGGCTCTATAGCACATCATTTTAACTACAAAAGCTCTTGCCCAACCCAGTTGTAAAAGAATCTGCAAGGCCAGTAATAACAGTTACATAAATCAGGAGAAACAAAACTCAGAGGAACCAAATAAGAGAATACAGAACTTTGTACAGTAGTTTGTTGGTTTTTTTTTTTAAATTAAACTAGTTAAAAACTCAGACATTTACATCAACCAAAACAGGTGCAGACATCCTAAGAAAAATAAATAAGCTGTCCAACACAAGACTTTAGGATGAAAGATGTTCTCCAGCATGATGAAAGAATGCTCTTAGAAGCACTAACAAAATGAGGATCATGACAGAAAAAGGAATATGCTTTCCTCTCTCACCCACTACAATTCAGCAGAAAGTGTATTTCAGACTGGTGCTGGCTAGAGGAACTAGAGGAGTTCAAACTTGTGATAAAGCTGACTGTAGCCTCTGACACAGGCACCATACCAGCATTTAGAGGGTACTGAAAATAAGATATAATTATTTGTCCTTCTTATTATGGGTCCTTCTTACTGTAAACAGTTCAAATGAAAAATCTCGTCCAATTTCACCACTGTTCTAGGGAACTAACAACACTGCTCAAAATTTCTCAGCTCTGATCTTCTCTAGTCTTTTCTTGAGTTCAACCAAACTGTGTCCACACACAACCAATGCCGCAAATTTTTAAAAGTTGGTCTTGAAATTATAGTAAGCACTTCAATCTCTGCAATACCTTCAAGCCCGAAAGTGGGCTCTAAAGTGCATGAAAGCTGTGTGTTGGTAAAGAAGTCTTGCAACAAGTAAAAAAGATTTAATAGAAAACTATTAATCTTACCAAAGTTTAGCCTCATCAAAGGAGAAAGAATGGATGCCCAGTTTACAGGTGGATACTGATGGCTTTCTCCAACTAATGCAATGGGTGCCAGCACTACTTTCAGCAGCTCAGCTGGGATAGATTCAGGACCTACAACAGAAGATTCCATCAGAGTTTGAATTCTGTACACACCTATTTGGTTAAGCAGCTCAGTAAAAAAAAAAGTGAACACTGCACTGAAGACCAATTTCTAGTGAAGAACTGAAAAGCATTATACAATTAATGTTATTTTTTCTCATATCTGGAAATTAGCTTTTTGTAACCAACAGTTCTATTTCTGACATTAGAGTCCTATCAAAGTAAGCTTTTTGTGACTGGTAGAAACTTTCTGGTTCACTTCCCTTAAATAATTTTATGAGTTAATTACAGATGTTCCTTAAATATCCCACATTAGTGAAGTCCAGTTAATATTTAGACAAGTTCTCTTACCAAAAGGAGAGGTTATTATGATCATAATTCATAGTCACAGGAAATTTCCCAGATACTGTAGTTTCATCTCCTCTTACCTTTCTTTCCACTTTCAATGGCAAAGTCAATGGCTGCTCTGATAAAGCTGTTTACAGGCAAGTAGCTAAAATCTGGAGGAACTGCGAAGACAAAAAGACTGTCAATATACTGAAACACATGAGGAGAAATGATAACACCCATCTCCCACATTATACTGTCCCAATCCCTCAATGCAAAAGCCAAACTGAGCTAACTAATTCTGCAGGTGACTCAAAGCATCTAGCCCACATGATTACTGATAGATGCATTGGGCTTTTCACTTCTAAGTCAAGCTAAACATTTGTGCTGGTGAGAGGTACTAGATCTGAAAAAACAAAATCACTGACAAACTGAAAAGCTGAGGATAAGAACTTCCTTAAAATGTATCAGGCACTGTGAGTCAGGCTTTAAAAGGGACAGCTTCAAAAGCAATGTCTGGCCTGTACTTGCTTAATGTGTCCCTTGCTGCCTTTTTAGCTAGATGATACTTCTCTACGTTCTGTTAGCAGGAATAACAAAGAATCTTACCAGATGCCCTGTTTTGAGTAGAAGACAAACAGGACATATGAAGACGTGCCAAAAGTCCTGCTGCATTTGTCTGAAGTCCGATCTGCCCTGAGAAACTGATTATCTATTGAGACAATAAACCATTATTCAGACAAGTTTCCTTATGTTGCCTCATTCAAGCTGGACACAGACAACATGCAGTTTCTTTAAACACATTTGGCCTCTTTGTGCAAGATGTCACAACAAACTAGTGTATTACCCAAAGCAGGAGACAGAGGCCACCTTCTTACCTGTGTAAGCGTTCTGATAACTTCATTAAGCTTACATTGAAACTGGGAGGACTGAATGCTCTCAGATTTCAGCTGCCAAAGAAAAAAAAAATGTGAATTTTATAGCGGAGAAAAAGAAACAACAAAACAGACAACAGGTGCTGAAAAGACAGATTACATCTGGGCAGATGGCTTTTTTTGTGTGGAGTGGAGCAGAAAAGGAGAAGAGCCTACACGGCTATATACTTTTCCCAAGTGGCATTGCACATGTGCCATATGATGGGGAATGAGAACACATCTCATTTTGTATGCTGTAATTCCACCCCACACAGTTTACACCCAGTATGACTTAGTTTTGCATAAAGGACATGCCCTGGTATATAACTACTGCTGTAGGGATGCAGAGGACATCATTACATATTGCCTTATAGCCAAGTTTCTGGAACAGATGAAGGTAACATTTGCTTGCACGTTCTCACCTGTATCACAGTTCCTTCAGAGCCCACCAGTGCAACCAGCCCACTGACAGCAGCCAGACGCTGCATTGTTGGAGAACCCTGGAGATGTAATTCAGGATCAGTGAGTCAATGCAGTCACAACACACTATTGTATAACAAAACAATTGTTTCTTCCAGCTTAAAACCCATGACAGCAACCATTTTTATACTTCTCATTCCAGTAATCTTTTCAGGTCAGACTCAAGCATACTGGATAATTATTTATCCCTATCTTGGTGAATGAAACGCTTTATACAGAGCTTTCCCCACCACCACTCCACCCCATCTGAAGTCATTATGCATTTCTCCCTGACAAATTACTTTCTTCTAGGACAGTCAGTATTCTACAAAATACAACATTGCAATTAGCCTCTGAAATACTGTTGCTTTATTGACATTTACCTTCAGCTGCAATTTTAGGGTGTAAGATTAGAGCTTGATTTCAAATATGCAATTTTTGTTATAATGAGATAAATTAAATCATTATAAAAACATAAGCACTGTAATCACCATTTTGTTAGCCTAATTTTGGTAAGTAGCACTTAATTTCACAAGGCATCTTCCCTTTACTAACCTAGGTTTTATCCTTGGATATTGCTTCAAATTATTAAAGATATCCAAATTACGGTCTCATTAAGATAAGCATAAATCACCCAGAAGAGAAACAGGGGTTCTTTTTTCCCCTTCAGTAAACAGACCAAATACGTACTTTTGTTCCCAAATATCAATCAAAAGGGTGTTCATATGGTCGTGACTTTTACTAAAATCAGTCCTGCAGAACCAAGGAAAATAATGTCTCTACTGTTCATTTAAAAACAAGCCTTCCACTCTGCAAAGAAACAGCATATGAATTCCAATTCCTTTACCTCTGCAAGCACAACTTTTATCCAGGCTGGCATAAGTCTGTTACTCAGATCTTCGGCTTTCCCATGACCACAAACTGACAAGCCGTGTACTATTGCACCTAGAGCTAAAGCAAAACCATGGACCTGTAAGGTGAAAAAGACAAAACTAAACTCAGATTTCCAAAGGATTTTGTATTCTTTTTAATATTTATTATTGAAACATTATTTAAATATTTATTTCCTAATAACTAGGAAATTCCTGCAAGCAATGTCTTTGTCTAAAATACTGGATTCTTTCTTACTTCAAGTATTTTCTCATGTTGAGTGATTGATCTTTGGCATAGATTGTTCTGGAGCCTTTATTTTAGAGCAGATTTTCTGATACAAAGATAAAAAGCTGTATCAAAGGTAGGTTGTTTTGACTTTTTTTTTCCAGATAAACATTCTAAACAGTTGATGGGTGTAACGTCAGGCTTTTGATCCAAAATAGCTGCCTCCACACCCCACCTTTTAACAAAAAAAGAATGTGCACTGAAAGAGTGAGATTATTTGGGGCATTTTTAGGGGGTAACCCAAGTGATAGGATGAGAGGGAGTGGCCCCAAGTGGCACCATGGGAAATTCAGATTAGACATCAGGAAAAATTTCTTCACCAAAAGGGTTATCAAGCACTGGAACACGCCACCCAGGAAGTGGTTGAGTAGTGGACAGCTACAGTTGGACTTGATGATCTCAAACCTAGCGATTCTAGGGATGAAACAAGACACCTGAGGAAGCTGGAGTTGTAGTTACAATGCACTGTCTGGAGGCTAAAGGAAAGCAAAGATTAAGAAGAGCATAGCAGATGTATCTTCCTGCCAAAAAAGATAATCTAGAGAAACACATTATAAAAGTGACAAAAATTGGCAGGACACAGGGACTAAAGATATGAGGAACTTCAAAGCACCAACTTCCCTTCAAGGTGCAATCAAACATATAAAATCTTACATGTTCTGATTTTCCTGTCTGGTAATTGCTATACAACTGTAGACAATGTATCAGTGGATCAACTGGTAGTCTTTGTAATTGAATGGTATGCACTACATACTCAATGTTAGTTAATGTTAAAGTAGATGACTATAATTTTCTTGATGTTACAGTCTGGGTGAAGTAGTATCCAATATTAAACAGATAAGAGAAAGACAGAACTGAAGCAAAGCCCAAACACTGAATTATGACCTGCTGATTATTTTCCACTATGGTCCGTATCTTGTTCATAGTGTCCTCAGCCTCAGGTGCTTCTATGATTCCAGTACTGAAAGCAGAGACACAGGAACAGGCCACAGAATAGGCAAGTACCTGAAAAAAAAAAAAAATTTAATTCTCTTAAGCAGTGTCGGATGAAATCCACTACAGCAACGTGCACATGAAGCAACAGACCAGCATAATGAAAAAGCCATGACATTTTCAATTTATACTGTCAGATGTTTATTCCCTCTCTGAAAGATTCTTCATTGACCCTAACATTAAACAACTAAAGCTTAGAAATACTTCTGGTTTTGAGTAGGTCAAAATCCTGATCTTCCACACAAACCTAGTTACTCTTCTCAACGCAAGTATCTGATCATTATTTAAAAGGACATAGAAAGCATCCTATGATCACAGCAGGGCTACATGCAGGTCCACCAGACCAGAAGAGAAGCATGCAGCAGGACTGTCTCACAGCACATGACACTAGCCTCATGGATTCACAAATAACACTATTTTTCTTTTCTTCAGTGAATAACAATGAAATGAAGTCTAAACTTTCAACAAGGCAACTGTGGCAACTGTTTAACCTTCTTTGTACCAAAGCTAAGCAAAAGAAAAACACATGGCTATAAGGGGAGTACAGAGCACCTACCAGTGCATGATTGGTGACAATTTGACTAGCACAAGTAATGCTCAGTGTCTCTTGATACAGTGGTCAAAGTTACCTTGAAAGTAAGAGATTACATCCCAGCCATTTACAGGTTTAAAAGAGCCTCTTGTGCATCTCATAAATACAGTGGCATTCATTCTAGGGTGCTGGCCAAATTTTACTCATGTAATTATCTCTACAATTCCTTGGAGATTTTAATTGAAAAGCACTGGGTTTGCTTCCCATCCCAAATTATGTCATGATGTGAATCAGCTGCTGCCTTTCATCTCAGAAGCTGCTGTACTGAACACAGTTTTAAGCTCACTGAAGCACTTCGAGATCTCTGGGAAGAGATAAATGACTGCAGAGCTGTACGTAATTTTAATGCAGGAACCACAAACTGTAAAGGGCTAATCCAAAATACATACATACTGCCAAAAAAGTTAGAACTCCATGAAAGAAGACATTTAATAAAAAGCTTTCAAAGTAGTACCAAGAGGAGAAAGAGAATAACACTACTAATATCTGCCAACCCACTTAGGAAAAACAGAGGATTATGCAACTCAGTTGTTAACCTGCTGGAGGCTTACATATATCAGGTGCAAGGCTGCTTTTTTTTTTTTTGTGCATAACACCTGCTAATTCTAATTCTTTTTTTTTTTCTGTTGTAAACTCCTCCAATTCCATCAGTTTTCCTTCTCAGGTTTTACCTCAACAAGTTTACAGACTTAGTGCATGGACCATGTCAAAACTTAAAGGACATATCCTGGCAAAATAAGTTGAAACACACTCAAGCTTAGCAGAGGTCAGTTTAAGTCTTTAAAGAGAACAGAAAATGGATCCATAGCAGCATTCACAAATGAAAGATTCGTATTAGCTAGTGAAAGTAGCTTGCAAAGAAGGAAACAGAAGGTATATTGGAGGAAGCAGCTCTAGCATTAAGGTTCTCTCTGATAGTAACTTGGTATCTGCTTTCTAGTAGATCAGTAAACAATTATATATGAGACCCCTACATCCCCATTTACTCAGGATCCGATTTTAAACAGTTAATTTATAGTTAAATAATTAAAGAAGCACTTTAATAATGCCTGTTACCTTTTCAGGTAGTTTCTTAATGATTGTGAAGCATTACATGCCATTCTATTCTAATTACACATACAATGTGAATTCTGTATATAATTACATACAAAGAAAGCAATTACAATTACTTTCTTCAGCAGGTACAAAACCATTTATTGTGAAAGAAATACTAGAAATCAAGCACTTTTCTACTACTGATACAAAGATTCAGTAAAATGTCTATAGTTATTAAAGGGATGCAACAAAGTAAAATATCTACAGTTATTAAAGGAATGCAACAAACTAAAAGGAAGAATTCAAATTTGTTATAAAATAGTTCATACCTCCTGGACCCATCTGCTTTGGTCCTTACTGCTGTCCAGGTATTTGCAGAGTTTCCTCAATGAAGCAGAAACATGTACCCGTGATTCGGTTTGGCTACTGTGACTCATAAATGAAAGAACAAGTCCCACTCCCAAAATACATCCAGTGCTTGAAGAGAAGAGAAAAGAAAGAGGATTACATATGCTTTGGCTGGGCAAAAAGACCTCTGCCTAATAACTAGCCCTGTGAATAGTTACTTACTAAAGTCAATTTTACAAATAGTTTTTATTTCATACGTAGGTGATGCTTTTGGGAAATACAGGATGAAATAAGAGCAAGAGAAAATATGCATTTAAAATAATAAATTCTACACATAAGGCCTCATTATTCCTTCTGCCCCAGCAGCTACAAAACCAAGCACATCAACTAGTATGAAGGAAGTACAGATTCCAACTTCTACATCTGATTTATACTGACATCCCAAACTCTGATATCCCCCTTAAACGTACTAATTGCAGGACCACTAGCTCTCAGGCTCCTGCAAGAGGTGTTTCAGTTTACAAAAAATTATGGAAGCTTGTGACTGAGCCATATTGCAGCTGAGATGCCTGTAAAGATTAAGGCACCAACAGCTTTGCAGTCTGCCTCTTTTTCAGCTATGACCAGAAATCCTATTCTGGAGCAGAGAACTCATACTAAATTGAGCACCTATGCTCCCACAACATGCTTCAGTTTCCACAGGTCATCAGTCATAACACTGAAAAGTTTTGTCAGAAAATTTCTGAACAACTTTGACTGCCATCATAAAATACTAAAAGCATAGCAGATAGTCACTGCTCTGAAGGTGACCTCTCACTGGTACACATACACAGTAGTTTAAGAATCAAGTCTTATTTTTTATCCTTGTGCCAACAAGGCACTGTTGAGCGGGCCAACAACAGACAATGTATGTAGCAAGCAGTTAAATGTACATGGCTAAGACCTCAGGCATTCTTCTAAGCTTCTGTTATCCAACTTAGAACAGGAAGAGCCACTGACTTTGCTCAGAGAAGCAAAAAAGAAACTTCCATGAAGAACTTCACTCATATTTATAAGCTAATCACTGTCAGTAACTGGAGATGAAGATGATGAGTATGGCTATAAGACTTGGAGTGGTGTTTTTCCCCAGCAAAGAAAATACAAAACCCCTTCAGAATCAACATTTTTAGAGTACCTGGCATATGAAAACATGAACAGCCACAAATAAGGACATATATAAGGCTTATACAAAAGGGTTCTATACACATTTCTACACTAACATTCATTAGCAAAAATACATGGAGAAAACAAAGTTCTTAATTAGAGCTGGCCAGAGCCAGACATACACTCATGCAGATGAAGGTCAGCAGTGCACTGGCGACATGAGCAAGGTACAGTCATACCCCGGTCTCTGGGGAGCACTGTGAACAGAACTGTGGCAAACTGGTACAGAGTGTGTTAGAAAAACAGGGCAGTTTGAGCGGCAGTTCGAGCAGGAAGGGGCTGGCAGCTGGTCATAAGGGACCAAGGACCATGGGGACCACCCAGTATAAAATTAAGGCTGTTCCAGGTGCTGCACCAGACAGGATGGATGCAGCCACCCAGACAGAGCCTCAGTGGGCACATGCAGCTACCCAGACACTGGGCTGCAGGGAGTACCCCCCTCCCACACTGACTCACATCACTGGTACTGACTTCAGTTGTGGAAGCTGTGCTTGCGTGGGGAAACTCCTCCGCTTGGTGTCAGAACTAAGGGGGGAGGTAACTAGGTTGAAGACCATTAGGGAGTGTGAGAGGGAGACAGACCAGTGGAGTAACACCCTATGCTCCCTCTCACACACCAAGCAGGCAGCCAGAACAGGTACAGCTGAGAACTCTCCATCCACTAAATGCAAGACTGAGGAGAAAAAAGATGGGGAATGTCAGCAAGTTCCTGCCCAGCACAGAAAACATGTTGTCCTCATTCAGATGACAAATTCCAAGGTTACCTTGCAGAACACATACAAAGGGCTGCAAGTGGAATCAAACTCCATAGAGGAGGAGGATGGCTCCTGCAGCCTAGAAACATACCCTAAGCAGTGCCATCCTCAAATGACCATCTAAACAACCTTTAGGAAAAGAAGAGTGACTGTCTTGTGGGTATTTAAAAGATGGGTAGACGAGGTGCTCAGAGACATGGTTTAGGGGCAAATAGGAATGGTTGGACTCAATGATCCAAGTAGTCTTTTCCAACCTGGTGATTCTATGACAGCCAGGATGGGATAATCCCTCCACTCTGTGCTCACCAACACATCTGGAATACTGCTCTAAATGCAGGAAGGACACCAATAAAACTGGAACAAGTTAATGGAAGGCTACTGAGGGAGCAAGGCTGGAGCCCATGCTGAGCCTTGCTGAGGAGAGGCTGTGAAGCCATAGCTGGTTCATGAGTGAGAAGTGCGGTTCTAGGTGCACACAACATCATCCCCAGCACTGACAGGAAAGGACTGAGATATAGTTGGGTTCTTGCATGGTGGGAGGCCAAGAGTCAGCAGGCACAAGCTGAAAGACTGGACATTGACATGGAGGTACGGACAGCCCAAAAGTGGAGACATTGGAGTTCAGAGACATCTGAACATTGGAGTTCAGAGACATTGTGCTGTCTCCACTGTTGGGGGTTTCAAATCCTGACTATAAAGCTTTGGGCAATGTAGTCCAAGTCCGTGACTGAGGGTTTTGGGCAGGGATGCGGACATCTGAAGGTCTTGCTAGCCTGCACAAGTTTGTGACACAACACAAGTACACAGAACAGACTTTTTATCCTATCCTTATACTTTTCTGTATAGAATTAAGGAATAGAACCATGAATTCAAAACATAATAAAATATCATCAGTAACGAAGGAAGCTCACTTGTACTCCAGACTGGTGTCAAAGCAGCAGTCTTCCAGTGCACCCAGGGATTTCATTAGAACTAAGTTCATCTGTTGACTGGGTACATCACTACAAAACCAAAACAAAACAGACAAAAATTTGAAAATGCAGCTCTGCTCTTTAAATCACATAGGATTCTAAACCTCCTGCTGAGACTGAATATACCAGGAAATACAGTTCTTTTCTTGCTGTTTACCGGTTCTCATACTAGTCTGTAAGCAATAACTACTACTGGTCATTTGTGTCACATTAAAATAAACTTAATCACACACAAATAACAAAACATAGTCAGACCTTAATTGGTACCCATTATTGTTATAACACCCAGACAGAAACTCAGCACCCAGGATTTGTAAAACACATTTGACATCAAGAAGACACTGATAGAACACAATCTCAGTTAGACCTGTAACTATTTATAAGCTGAAAAATTATAACATTTAAAGATATTAGCTCTGTAAATCTCTGTCTCCATCTCTTTGCCTGCCTTACCAATAAAAAAGGAAGCATTTACATCTCTCTTCAAAGACTTTAAGGACTCACCTCTTTTACAAAACACACAGTTTTCCTAATGAACAGGATGCATTTAACACTAAGTAACTCTATGATTTGGTATTAGCTATAGCTACATTCCTACAAGCTTTGCTGTTGTTGCCAGCCAATGCTCAGAACAACGTGTGAGATTAAGCTTTGAAATTATACAGGACAGTGGCAGAGTAAAAATGTATTTAGCCCATAAGAAATGTTTAGATAAATACATTAATTTCAATAATTGCCAAACAAACAAAATTCTTCAAAACAAACAAAAAAGTTCACATACTCCAAAATAAAGTGATTTAACAATTTTTTCCTTTGAGAGCATTTTAGTCCTTGTTTGTAGCTCAGCTGCCACCACTGACTAATCATCTGAAGACTGCCCATGTCCAAATTATGTGGCTGAGTCAGAGGCAGCAAGGTATCACGGACAAAGACAGAAGACTTGTAAATATTGTAATTCCTCAGAACTTAATGCAATATGCAGGAAAAAGAAGAAAGTTATTAGCACGACTACATTACATATGGCAATACTTACCTAATTTTTTCTTCATACAAACGTGAGATAAACATCCCCAAACCAAGGCCCACATGGATCTGAACAGCTTGAGACTCATCAGCATTTAGTTTCCCAGGTAACCTGTCAGTCAGTATATTCAGGACTTCCTCAAACTTCTCCTTGCATGATACAATGAAAAATGGCACCAGGAGAGACAAAGCAGTTGCTGCACATGAACGAGCTATAACACTAGCCGTATTTTCACCTGAATAGGATTTCTAGAAAAACATAAAATTTTTTTTTTTCTTTTTCCTCTTGGGGGAGAGAAATAAAATTCCTCTCCTGACAGTAATTCTCAGCATTTCTAGAATTTAAAATAAATACCTCTACAGCAAATTACAGCACAGACATATTGCAATCTGGCAATAAACAGCAATTCATGGAACTGCTCATGGTAACTTTTCTTTTTGCTTTATCTTGCAAGCAGCTTAGAATTATGGTAATTCAGGATCTAATTTCTAAGTGTAAATAAGATTGTTAAACATGGAACTGTAAACAAAAGATAAGACAAGATGCAACTAGAATTTAACAACTAGTCTGCATAAAAATATGTTCATTTCATCTTGTTTGTTAAGATACCCAGCAGCATGATCAGAAGGGCAAACATACCAGCCATGATGTTAAGTACATAATTATAACACACTAAGAAGTTAGTGAGTTGTAAAAAGCACTTCATTAAAAGCAACATACCTAGGATGCAAAAATATCATGAGATCACACAAGATAACCAGTAGAGATACTTTTTACAACAAAGATCGCCTAGAAAGGTTTCTCATTCCTTTCCATTCTGAAAGTTAAATCCATACGTCTACCTCTAATTTTAAAGCAATGGATTGATTGTAATAGCCCAATGTATATTTGTCAACTTCCATGTGCAGCTTTGAAAAGAAGAATAAATAAAATCCCACGAAGATGCAAGGCACTCTGCAAGACAGTGATTTCTATTGTGCACCCTAGGATTTTTGAAATGAAACATTGTATATATTGTTATATCTCAAAACCACCTTTTTTTTAAACAGCATTATTTTCACAGGCAGGATTCACAGAACAATTCTGGAAGAACTGTTGGTGTCAACCAATTAGCTCAATCTCCTTATATACAACCTGTCTAGTGTTTATTTGGCCACCACAGGGGTCACATAACAAGGTTGAGTCAGGTCATCAGTAATTTTCCGCTTTTTAATGCCATTATAACATCTCGTCTACTGGATTAAATTAAGTTCATAAACGCAGTTGATGAAGTGTTGGTTAGAAAACATTACAACTATTTAGCCTTAGTCGGACCCAAGTTCTATTCTCAATTCATGATACAGAGAATCTCCAAACCTGGTCATTTTGACCACAGATAGTTAAAAGCTGGCAATATTTATTCCTTAGGTCTATACAGAGCTTTCAGTCCATCTCTAGGTCATAGAATCAGAATAGTTAGGGTTGTAAGGGACCTTAAAGATCATCTAGTTCCAACACGCCTGCCATGGGCAGGTTCATGTCCCACTAGATCAGGCTGCCCAAGGCCCCATCCAGCATGGCCTTGAACACCTTGAGGGATGAGGCATCCACATCTTCTCTGGGCAACCTGTGCCAGTGCCTCACCCCCCTCACTGTGAAGAAATTCCTCCTTATGCCTAGCCTAAATCTGCCCCTCTCCAGTTTATCCCCATTGGCCCTAATCCTATCGCCTTTGTCCCTCCCCAGCTTTCCTATAGCACCTTCAGGTACCAGAAGGTCACTATAAGGTCTCCTCGGAGCCTTCTTTAATCCAGGCCAAACAACTCCAACTCTCTCAGCCTGTCCTCGAATGGGAGGTGCTCCAGCCCTCAGATCATCTCTGTAGCCCTCCTCTGGATCTGTTCCAACAGCTCCATATTCTTACGTTGAGGATTCCAGAACTGGACACAGGACTCCAGGTGAGGTCCCACAAGAAAGGAACAGAGGGGTAGAATCACCTCCCTCAACCTGCTGGTCACATTTCTTCTGATGCAGCCCTGGATACGGTTGGCCTTCTGGGCTGCAAGCACATGTTGCTGGCTCATGTTGAGCTTCTCATCTCTCAACACCCCAAGTCCTCCTCCACAGGGCAGCCCTCAATCACAGGACAGCTCTCAATCACATCATCCCCCATCCTGTACTGAAATTGGGGATTGCCCCAATCTAAGCGTAGAAACCTCATGAGGTTCTCACAGGCCCACTTCCCCAGCCTTTCCAGGTCCCTCTGGATATCTCATCCCTCCAGTGTGGCAACTGCACTACTCAGCTTGTTATCATTTACAAACTTGCTAAGGGTGCACTCAATCTCGCTGTCTATATCACTGGTGGAGATATTAAACAACACTGGTCCCAGTACAGACCCCTGAGGAACAGTACTAGTCATGGATCTCCATCTGGACATTGAGCTGAATGTGACCATCCAACAAGTTTCTCATCTACTGAACAGTCCTCCCATCAAATCCATATCTCTCCAATTTAGAGAGAAGGACGTTGTGGGGGACTCTGTCAAAGGCTTTACAAAATTCAGACAGATCAGATCTGTTGGTTTTCCTGTGTCTATTGACACGGTTACCCCATCACAGAAGGCCACTAGGTTGGTTATACAGGACTTGCCCCTGGTGAAACCATGCTGGCTGCCAAGGTCCAACTTAAGAACTGCCTAATACTAAAATGGCTTGAGAATTTCAGGCTGGTCTGAGGAAAGTTTGTTCATATAAGAAGGCTTTGTTTTGTACAAACCTGCCAAATATTATAGGTTTTGAATGCTTTTGTGATTTTAAAGTTTCATTCATTCTTGTATCCTCATGTGTGGTTTTTACTCTTTTGGTAAGACAGTCATTACAAACCCAAACGTAAGCAGAAAACACAATAAAAGAAAAAACAATAGCGAGAAATGTTTTTATTCTCCTGTATTACAACTACTACAGGAAAACTCCACACTAAGAATTCCATGTATGACATACAGATTTATTCTCTTAATGCCACAACACGTACCTGGTAGAACCATGGGAAGACTTGACCTTTAGGGTGATAGCGGCTATTCACAATACTAAGGAGGGTCTCTGTGACCATGGAAATCCAGTGTTTTGTGGGAATAAAATCAGGTTCAGTCTGCAAAAAAACAAACTCACATATTATGTTTTTATGTTCTACCTGAACAGAAGCTCAGCAGCTTATGTTCCCGCTATCATCATCAGAATCACAGAATCACACAGAATCACCAGGCTGGAAGAGACCCATCGGATCATCAAGTCCAACCATTCCCACCAAACCCTAAACCATGTCCCTCAGGACCCCATCTACTCGTGCCTTAAACACCCCCAGGGAAGGTGAATCAACCACCTCCCTGGGCAGCATATTCCAATGCC
>WAAB01022647.1:34677-66966 GCA_013389865.1 Piaya cayana
CATTAGGCACTGGAATATGCTGCCCAGGGAGGTGGTTGATTCGCCTTCCCTGGAGGTGTTTAAGGGACAGGTGGACGAGGTCCTGAGGGACATGGTTTAGTGTTTTGTGGGAGTGGTTGGACTCGATGATCCAGTGGGTCTCTTCCAACCCGGTGATTCTGTGATTCTGTGATTCTGTGAAATTGAAGGGCAAGAAGGAAATACACAGGTAGCAGAAGCAGGGCAGTATTAGGGTTATGGTTGGACTCGGATGGTCTCTGAGGTCTTTTCAAATATAAATGCTTCTGTGAAATCCTGGAATGGCCAACCAAAACAGGAAAAGCAACAGGCAGAAGTAAAACAGGAATTTAATTAAATATAAGCAACAATAGCCTCCTGTGCAGTTACAATCTAAAATTACAATTTGAATAGCAACTGCCTGTTTTATAATGTGTCTAGCTGTGCTTAGAATCTGGTATTTTGCTGACGGTCAAGAAAAAATTTGTTTTGAAAATGTTAGAGAGGCATATCTTTTGCTACACAGCAAAACAAGGAACAGCTGGGGCTTCTAGAATTTGCTCAGCAACCCAAGCTGTTCATGCTGAAAACAGCTGATGTGGCCTGGAAATACAAACAAACAAACAAACCCTTCTAGTGGCACAAACAGAGCATTCTAGAAAGCAGCTACTTGTTAGAAGTTTTTTAGATCATTTCCCTGTTGAAAAAATAAATGACACAATGGTTGCTCTAGATATCAGGTTAGCTAACCTTACAAAAGAGAGTTGTCAAGATACTTCCTAATCATTAGATAGGGTGGGGAAAAAACCAAAAGACAAGTATTTCACATCATGATAGCATTACATGCAGCTTAAGAGAAGTTCTACTTCCTTAATTACTCCTTGATATCTTCTTTGTCCTATGTGATACTACTGTTACAGATTTCCCCCAAAAACAATAGGTTACAGCTGTAGATAAAATTTCACATTGTATAATTCCTAAGAATCGACACATTCTGCAGCTTGACAGAGGAACAAGACTGCAACAATCTGAACTGTAAGCAGAGGTTATACTTCTACGATGTATCCCAGACTGAGTTGTCATTAATAGAAGACTCATCTTAATTTTACTTCACTTTCATAAACTTTATCATTAAACACCTCAAATTTTATTTTTAAATTATTGTAACTTGTATGAATGCTCTTGCTGGTAAAAATGAAACTCATACCACTTAAATGAGCATTAATGTCCACAATATTATGTACCTCAAAATTACCTGCAGGACTGCACTGTAGGTTCGAGTCATAAATCCTAACCAGGACTGTGGTAGCAGTATGGAGCAGTGCCATTCAGAAGGCTGAATGTTAACCTGTGAGAGAGAGACCAGAAAGTGTAAAAGTGATTACATTAAATCTAACATTTGCAGAATGTATATTCTCCAACCTGTGATTTGCAGGTAATCATGCGCACAGGACATTACACATTGCTGTAGGAAACTAAAATGTTAACATATTTAATTCTACATTCTGGTTTTACCTACACCAGGTTACTTCCAACATTATTACCCAGGTCAGATAAAACTGGTTGCTTCATGTAGTCCAACAGATAAGTGATCCCAGAGAGAGGAGTGAAATTATATGTTGTGATAAGGAGAACAATTAGTAGCACTGGCAGACAAAAATACGTACCTAACGAAGGTGTTGGTACAGTTTCCGTTTGTCATAATTTTTGTAAAACTTCGGTACTTCTAACATTTTAAACAGGTAATTAAAATAAATTAAGTATATAGCTACCTAAATACAGGGGAGATTAACCATAAGCAATTAGTATCCAGGACTGTGGTGTATATAACTATGTTCAAGCACATAGTTCAAACTTCCTTTAAGTAAAGGAATTGATAAAAAAAAGAAACTAATCATGTAGTTGCTTTCTAGGAAGCACCAGTAGAGAACTAATAGGAGGAGAACAAAACCGCTTCAAAGACAGTTCTCCCCAACCAGAACGGAAAATTAAGTACATTAACATTTTAGTTTCCTTCAGCAAGGGCCATAGCAAACTGCCTTAAAGACTTTTTCAGAGCATGTGGAAAACCAAAAAACAGGTCAAGTGATCTCAGTTACATGTAATTTTCTAGCCTGTGGCACATTAAACAGAATGCTTCACAATTTCAAAACTAACAAAGAGTTTTTCCAGACACAGTCCTGTGTGATATATGTACCTCTGCCCCAATGCAATATGCATGGTATGCAGGTTATATATCAAAATATATTAATTCACAAAACATGCATATCACAACTGAGTAGAAGAGTCTCTGTTTCCCTCTCTCAATGGTTGTCTTAATTGCAGCAACATTTTATTGAATTAAGATAGGAGTTCTGGTGTCCTCTCCTTTTAAACTGGTGTGTTTTCAGATCCATGAACAACAGAAGCTCTATACTTTAAATTGTGAATGTGAATTATTATATCTCATCATATTGCATGGTTGGCATACAGCATTGATTGTTCTACTGTCTACCTCTATCAAAAAAAAGAAAAAAATATCATCACAGCCACCTGGGCCCCACTATAAAGAAGTAATTTAATCTCAGCAGTTTCCAGGGTAATCAGTGTTTAATAAAGGAAAGACAAACATGCCAGGTTGAGTTGAGATGGGATATATCTCAGTAGCCACTGTTTAAAACCTACACTTCCTATTTCTAAATTAAAAGAACATGCCAGACTTCCTGAGTTAAAAAGAAACCCAGTGAGGTCAAAACCTGTGCAAAGATTCACCTAGAGTAACAACCTTGCCAGGCCTAATCTCAGAAGGTTATTCTTCTTCCTTTTTATTCCTCCTTTTTAAAAAAAAAATATAATGAAGACTAGCCACTGTTAATATGTAAAACACTCCAGGCCTCAAGTTATGCAAACTCCTCCTTTTTCTATCATGTGCTCCACTGTACAGAATTGTTCACCAAGATGAACAACTGAACTCCTCTTGTCTTGTTAATTACCTTCCTAAGTCTTCCTCTATTTTTTGCCCCCCACGATGTACGTAAAGCAGCTAATTTTTTTTTTTTTTGCAGAACTTATAACAAAAAACAATGAGCTGTGCTAAAGCTTTGTGTCCACTGTCAGGAGTAAACTTGGAGTAAACTTTGCCTCTTCTCTGAACCTACTTTAGACTTGTGCATTTAGATTTGCCTAGTCCCTTGGTGATCTGTGAAGTTCACCATATAATCCACACTTGTGCACCACTTCAAGTGCTTACAGAAGGAGTATAAGGCTTTAGTCATATAGTTGCATTTAAAGGAACCAGACAACATGGTCTAATCAGGATTGCATCATTAGCACCTTGCACATCTTAACAAAAATTGGCAGACGTGCTGATGACCAGTAGAACTGTTGAACAGCTTTTGATTAAGTTTTGTCATGGAAGTTAAACACTTTGAAGAGAGTTAGAATGAGAAGACAAGAAGGAACAGAACATCTTCATGTAACACTCAAGCAAAATTAATCTATGAGTGAAAACAACTGGACATAGCACTGTAGATTATAACATAAGCAGTGCAGATACTTGCTATTTCAGTACAAGAAATGAATGGTCTTCTATCACTGGATACACAACAACAAAGAGATTAAATGTTAGTTAACTAATACTAGTAAGCATAGACAAAGCTGACAATAAGCAAATTAAGATTCTTTTGAGTGCACAGTTTATGTGTAAGAAGATATTGCAGGGTGGGAGGCACAGAGAAGGAGGCTCAAGGGACTTCTAACCAACAAGTGGTTGGGATACACTGCCTCACTGGTCCTGGGATGTTTTGAGGAGGCAACATAGCCAGATCAGGTTCCCAAGTTTTTTTCAAGGAATAGCTGCAGCCTGACATCTGATGTAATGAGAAACAACATGAGCTAGGAGCTAGTAATCTGAGCCTGTTGATTGATACTTAAGAAGGGCATGTGTCCTTGATAAGACACGCAAGCAGAGACTGTGTTAGCCAAAACCCAGTCAGGGAATGCTGGCAAACTGTCATAGAGACTACTACTGTACTTCAACACCTCTTACTACACACGGCACAAGTTTTGCACACTTCCACAAGACTGGAAAGTAATTTCAAATGAAATCAGAAGCCTATCTCCCCTCTCCAGTGCATTCCAAATAATAATCAAACACCATGGCAAGATGTGGATGAGTTTTCTTTAGGCACAGGTGCCTTTGCACTGCCACAGATCTTTAATTGCTTCCTCATTTTGTGGTGATACGCAGCCAGCAGAGGGCACACAAAACAAATTTAGGGAACATAAATTAAGCATGCTTCCCTCACCTCCCTCAGTATCTAATTGAGATAACATTGTTTAAAGAACTTAGAAGCTGTGATAACATTAATATTTATGGCACGTCTTAAAATCTGCTGTAGAGCAGGGAGACTAGGAATACCAGTAAGTTCTTTTACTAAGTACAACAGTTTTCCACCTTGATAGCCCTAAATTTAGCTCACGTCTAACAAATATGTGGCTCTGAAAACATGTTTTCAATAATACTCCCATATCAGTGAAATGTTTAGACATGTATTTAAATGCCTTTCTTACACAAAGTACATATAAACTGCAGCCTCGGTGATTTCACAAAGCTAGCATTACATATCCATAATCTATGAAATAGACCAGTAACCTCTCTTTTCATCTCAAATTTTGCTTAGAGGCTCAAACTTGTGTGCATACACTTCCAAATCTTCCCCTCAGTACTCCCCTGTGAGAAAAAAGTCTTTCTCCAAGGTACATTAGGCTGAGAAAGAGAAAAGAAACATTTTGTCAACAAACTTACTTCCTGAATGCTGTTTTCTCCCAGAAGGAGGGACTTCCAATACATACAGTAGTGGAAACCAGCACAAAGTTGTTAATAATCTCAACTTCATCCATTAAAATATCAAGACAGAGAAGAACTCACTACAGTGAAATCTCTTACAGAAAATCCAATTATCCTTATATTCTTCAGGTACAACATCTGAATAAGCCCTGAATCTTCTGAGTACATCACAATCAAACCAGGAAAGAAATGTACAAAAGGAGCTTTCCACTTCACTGTTCAAAGTTGTATGTCATCATAGCCCATCTTATGAATGCACTTAAAGCAGAGGCAGAGAACACTTCTTTCTTGAGTATACAAAGTGCCTAACACAATTATTATTTGTAGAGCAGTATTTAATAGTGTATACATTGCTACTGGCACCCAACTTTGCAATTGTGCCTGTAAATATTATTATTACAGGCACAATTATTGGGAAAAATAACTGTGCCAGCTCCAACACTGAGAAACACACAGAGGCAAGACCTTTACCTTAAAGCACTGCACCAGTTCAGACTGTCAATGCCACCCTTCACCATGCCTGTGTGCCGAAAGCAGGCAGCCTCTGTGCTTTCTACACGTACCATGAACTGTTCCCTTCCTCTCCACAAAAGAAAGAAAAAATGAGTAGCTTAGCTGAAAGCCTAACAACTTTAACTGAAAACATACATTTTGAAAACCTTCAAAACATTGGTACATGATGTGAACATATGTGACTATTCATCCTCACTGATTTTCACAACAGAGATTAAGTGAAGATGGTAGATTATTCCCATAAGCCCCTAGGATGAATTACTCCAAGAACTGAAACAGTCACAGGTAATTATTAGCTGATATAGCCCAGGTAGCTGTGATAAAACCCAAAGACTTCTTGCACAGTTTGATCCAGGCATCCATTGAGAAACTACAGAAAGTTCATGGTCTGTCTGACCACCATGACTACAGTGACTTAAATGTCCTTAGAAACCTCTCTTTAATAATCAATCATAAAACATACTCCTATTTCTGGGGAAAAGATGAAGATGATCCTCTTCTTTCAAGTCACCAGTGATCGGTAAAGAGCAATACAGTATATCAAATGCACCGCTGTTTACTGAACTTCTGTTATGCCTCCCATAAGAGGCCAGTTCAAATAAAATCAAAAGCCTCTTCTGAACCTTAGTATGTTCCTGCTGGCAGCTATTACAGCTGCATCCAAACCTTCAATTAGAACAGCACCAATGAGGTAGAATAAATCTGGCCCATTAAGGTTAAATACTAAATTACCTTTTTACACTTGTTAAAGTTAGATTTGAATGAAAGCTAACCCAGGTATTAGTAATTTCTACGCTTTATAGACTTAAACATACATGAAGAAATTCCTTCCTCTGTATACAAATCTCATGTAACTCATTTTTTTGATACCAGTATCTCAGGCATCACACTTGTACAAAAAGAATCTCACAAAACTGAAATTGGCTGCTTTAAGCCACTCCCTATGCCCCAGTACTCAAACAAGTAAGTGTAATAATGGCAACTATGCACTGATAGAGATAGATATGCAACTTGTAGGTTTATAAGCTTTAAAGCTTAAGCTCTCTGTTTGTACTGTTAAACTCTGCTCCCCAAAAGAACACTATGGCATGAAATTCAATTGGATTAGCCCAGGCCCAGATAACTTTTTCCTGACAATGCCAACTCCAACCGCCTCTTTATACAAGAGGGAAAAAAGCAAGACAATACTTTTTTTGCTTTTTAAAGCAGTATCAGCTGAGAACAGAAACACTGGTATTTTGATAAAAATTTTCTAGTTACTGTGAATTTTCACCAAAATGGTGCATTTAGGATTGTGAGATGTTTTGTGCCTCGTAAAAACAGTCATATATGCCACTGCTAGCTGATACTAATTCCTAACTAGCACAAACAAATTGGGTAGTAAGGCAGGGAAGGAGGCATAATACTTCTGAAAGGAGAAGAAAAAACAGCAACTTACCTCATGAATGAGGGCTACCAACATACGCTGGAATTGGCGTGCCCTGCTGGCCAGAAATCGATTAATAGGCTTGCCATCTTTGCCTATATGGACTGGAAGGTTGTAACACAACAACATGCCAGCTTAAAGAAGGATGAAAGGAGTAAAGAAAGGTCAGCATCAATACTCATGGTACTACTTTGCAAGTCTTGCCTAAGTCAGTGAAGAACCCAAAGCAAAGTAAACTTAACTTACTAAAGCTAACAACTTAAAAGCATGTGCAAATGTCATAACACATACAGAATCACAGAATCACTAGGCTGGAAAAGACCCACTGGATCACTGAGTCCAACCATTTCTATCAATCACTAAACCATGTCCCTCAGCACTTCACCTATCTGTCTTTTAAAGACCTCCAGAGAAGGTGACTCAACCACTTCCCTGGGCAGTCTGTTCCAGTGCCCAATGACCCTTTCCACAGAATCACAAGAATAGCTGAATCACAACACATAGTTGTTTCTTAAAGTAATCCAGTCTCAGATTTATAGAAATCTTTCAGTTGAAGCATGTAGCCTTGTCTAACTTCAAGAAACTGACAGATTACCTGCAAGGCCTGACGTCATGCCCGGTTGTTTATTCCTCTCATACATTTTCAGCAAGAAGTTTGGAACACCTGCTACGGTCTTGCCCTGGTCTGAGTATGTGGTCCCTCCTCTCAAGGCAGAATGATACACACCACGGGGCATATTGGTCATCTCCTGTTTTACAAGTGATGCTGTAAACGCTTCAAATGCTAGAAGAGTGCAAGAAATGAGGAGAAAGGAAAGGGAACATCAGAGCCTGATGACAGAGACCAAGCAAGTCCTGGAAAACTCAAATGATACCAGCGCTTCAAGAGAGATTTGTTTAGATGCTAACACACTCAGATGAAAGTTTAAGGTCAAACAATTGAGAAATCTTTGCAAGTCTCTCTGACACCATACCCGCTGCTACTCTAACTGCAAGAGGCTCAGAGCAAGTCATGTCAGATACCTGGATTACAAAGAAAACCAGCTTTAACTATTCCCTCAGCTGCTGGACTGCATTCTTTGACTGCTACACCAGTAATACTAGCACATGCTGACAGAAGGAAAACAAGAAATCAAACTAGTGTTTAACAACCCAGTAAAAAATACTACCTTTAAAATCAGGTGATTCCTAAAGAGGTCTAAAAGAAGCATAATGCAAAGAGGCTAGATGGAGAGAGCGCATGTCTATACAAACAGGGAACATAGGGAGACAGAAATATTACTTTGATTTCTGTTACAATAGCAGTGTAATTCTTTTGCCAAGCTCTGCACTTTCAAACTACGTATGGTTTTAGTCTAACCAGCTTTAAAGTTATACACAATTAATATAATGTTCATTTGTAAAACCACCTTGAAAAATCCTTTACAGGCACACATTAGATAAAAGGGTTGTGTTTCTGTATGTACCATGTATGGACACATACAACACTTGCACAGTGTTTGTTGTCACATCACAACTGAAAGCCGACACTGTACCATCACCTTGCAAACCTGTTATGTTTGTAAGTCTTTCAGCACTTTTTACATCTGAGTTTTAACGGGATTTATAGTAGCTGTTTCAGGCTTGAAACTAGCATGTTAGCTCCCAAATCCCACCAGTCCTGCCTTAATTAGGAACTATAGGAAAAAAGATGAAAGAGCATTCAGCCATCCTTTCTAGGTCCAAGAAATACTTATGGCAGCTTGGAATGAAATAGTTATTTACTGGAACTTTCTCATGTTCCCTGTTTTCAGCAAGTTTCTGTGATTTTTCAGCAATGCTCCTTCCCAATTCAACTTGGTAGTGGAGTAGTAGCCTAAATATGAAAGATTTCTGTAGCATAGCAGGAGAGACACCTAAATATGTTTGGTTTGGTTTTTTTTTAATTTCTCCACCTGTAATGTCAACATTCTTCAATCAAAACCTCCAGAGGGTAGTTAGCAATTTTCAGTACAATTATTCAATCAAACTATAAATCTTTATCCTTAGGAATCCTCAACACTATACACTCTTCCAACAAAACTAAATTTACTGACATGAAAAACGCTATTCACTTACCTGCTTTAGACTTTTATAAGAGCTTTTTTTTGTTTAAGATGGCTACAGCAATAGAGGAAAACTTCTCTGAAGTGCACAGTTCTTTCTTTGCTGGTGACCATTCACTGACTTTGACAGACACATCCTATTACAGGTAATATTCACTGCTGATGAATTACTGCACTTACGAGTTATGCCAAAGGACTTAGTACTTACAAGCTATTAAAAAATAATTCTTCCTGTAAGAGGCACAATCTAATAATCTAGGCTGCCAGATAGAACTCAAACTAGAAACTGGATAAATGTAATAACACACCTAGATGAGCAGGAAATGTTAGGAAATCATACTTTAAAGCTTGCAACCTGAAATTAAAAAAAAAAAACCAAAAAGATGTAACTAACATCACAGTAACAAAATTCTTAGCAAGCCTCCTGCAGAGATCTATCTCTGAATAATAATAATAATAATAATAACAACAACAACAATAACAACAACAACATTGATATTGTCTGGAGTTTATAGTTAGTTATATGGTGTTATTTTTAATTCTGACTACCAGTTTTCAGACAATCTCATACATTCAGAATGAAAAACTATTTTAAAAAGCCCCCCAAACTGGCTATCATATCCTTTTAAAATACCCTGTGGACTCTAACACTTTGTACAACAAATCAATTTTATCAGAGAGAAAAATGCTACCTAAAACTTCACTTTCCAATTCCTCACATAAGTAGTCAGCTATGGTAAATTGAAACTGCAGCATGTTCTAGCCAACTGTCATAGAAAGTCTGCGTTTACTTTGTTTCCTTTTTTTTTCTGTCAGCTGTGTTGCACACAGGCCCTAAAGCTTAGTTTGCAAGTTTAGACAGTTTTATCCCATAGAGCTGGAGAACACACTTGCTAAAACCACACAACTCAAAAGTAATGCCACCACCAATCCCACCTCCTGTCTGGAGCCTTTTAACTGCAGCTGCCACAGAATTAAGTGCTCACCTCTTCAGGAAGACAGCACACAGAGGCTGAAAAAAACTAAAGATTTGCCTCTCCCTTCGAAGATCAGAGAGAAAGGGAAGAAAAAGAAAGAGCCACTCAAAGTTTGAGGGAAAAAAAGAGGAAAAGCAAGAGAGGAGATCTCACAAGCAGCAATCTAAACTTTAGAAATTTCAGTTGATTCCATGTGTGCTAACAAGGATTTGGAGGGAAACTGAGAATTGGAGACTGTTTTCTTAAAAATCATTTCAGCCTTTCTTCTTCTAAGTAATAAGGAGGTAGCAAATTAATTGCAATAACATGTAATAGCACAGTTCCAGCAGATAAGATGCCACATAATGAGCTCCAATAGAACAGAGATCTTCTGACTGACTCAGACCATTGTCTTAAGAATCCAGTTTCATACCTTTTCAGTGGAGTAATTAACTCACAAGAACCACACTTGCTGGTCACTAAAGCTTTTAGAATCATAGAATCATTTAGGTTGGAAAAGATTCTTAAGATAATTAAGCCTAACACTCCTAAGACCACCATTTTCTTAGGAAAAAATAAAGGTCGCACTTTAACATAACATTCCATTATAAGAAAGCCACATGTCTGTACAGTCACCATGACTATATATCTGCAAAGTAATCTCAAATACCAAATATATTCTACCTCCTAAAACAGGAGCTGGTGTTAGGGACAACAGCTTGATATATGAAGATCCTGGAACAAAAAGATCCACTTCCCTCTCCTCTTCATCTTCATACTCTGCCTGCTCTAGTGGTTCAACTTCTGGTCGTGCCTGAAAGATTAAAAAGGAACAAATGGAAATGTCAACACAAAAACTCCAACTCCTTACTATGTTCCATGACTCTAAGTGTCAAAAATATCAACTAAAAAGTTCCCATTTCATTAACTTGAAGCTGAAAGAGCACAAGCTTGTCTTCTACCTTAATGAAAAGAAAGACTGATTAATAAATATTCACATAGGTACGTAAATCAATATTTGCAATAGTAAAATTAACTGTGACGCTTACAGGCTGAATTAATAGCTAAAACTTCATTATCACTCTTTCTTCTTCGAAGTATAACAATGCTTTATGTTGGATCTGAAGAAAAAATCTTATGAGGAGTGGCTGAGGGACCTGGGGTTTTTATTCTGGGGGAAAGGAAGCTGAGGGGACACATTATAACTCTCTACAAACATCTGAAAGGAGACTGTAGCAAGGATGGAGGCAGTATCACTTCCCAAACAGCAAGTGACAGTATGAGAGGAAATAGCCTCAAGTTGCAGCAGGGGTGGTTTAGAACGGATATTATGAAAAATTTCTTCACCAAAAGGGTCATCAAGCATTTGAACACGCTGCCCAGGAAGTGACTGAGTGACCATCACTGGAGATTTTTAAAAGATGTGTAAATATGGAGCCTGGAGACATGGCTTAGTTGTGGACTTAGCAGTGTTTCCAGTTGGACTCACTGATCTTAAAGTCTTTGCCAACCTAAATGTTTCAGCGATTCTACATTTTCTACTAGATATTATTTTACCCTCCTAATTTTCGAAACTTGAAAAATTACAACATATATTAAATGCTTTCAGTGACAACATATTTACTCATTTTCTAGTGATTGTAAAGTACCGACGCCAGTCATACCACCACGGAAGAGATGTTTAGAGATTTTTCTCATTTGATCTTGTGCTCTTTTATGCAAAACATAATTTTTATTTGTAATGTTTATGTTGAACTTTTCTCACTGATTTACATAAAGTAGGTATGTTTTTTAACTTTAAGGTTGTTTCCAACTTTTCCAAAACAGCCAGTTTCAACAAGCAAATGGAGCCAATCTTGTTATAACACAAGAAATAAAAACTTACAGAAGTATTTACTATGCCATAAAGTATTAATAGACTAATGGTTATTGCCTAGCCTTCCTTACAAGGTTCACATAAAAAAAAATATCACACAGATGCCCTTATATGTTCATCTCCTTTCAGTGTTTCATTCTGTAAGGTCAACCAATCAGACTGAAGTCTGAAACATACTTAAACTTTCCAATAAGTATCTCAATTTCTTTCTGGCTGCCTTTGTCACCAAAAAAGCAAAATGTTACACTGTATAAATTCACTACACAAACATAAGAAAAGTTTTGCTTCCAAAAAGAAATTACCTACTTTTCAAACTGACTTGCCCACTCCATGAACAAAAGCTCACTAACCGTGTGACTGCAAAGGACAAAGCAGGAATCACAATAGCCATTTAATGTCAAGACTTAACTGTATGTGTTAACACAAAAGCTTAACAGGCAAATCAGTTGTCAAAAAAAATAACCTGATTTAACAACTGAAAGTAAGAAAAACTATCTTCTAACTGTTTAGATCTCACTCAGCCTCCCTTTGTCCCACTCACCTCACATAAGTCTTAGTTATGCTAACCAAAAAGTAATATCATTCCATTTCAGCAACAGGAGCTCATATTCCCTCTACGAAGCATTGACATATGTCTCATAGAGACAGCACAAAGACTTATTTCCCCTCCAATACAAAACTCATATCAGATACAAGTGTCAGATGTCCTTAGTGTTAAATAGAGAAAACTGCTACCTGTTCAGGAAGATGAAGAACTGTATGTTCCCCAGAGCCAAATGATGACAGTGACTTATAGGCTGAAATGGCTACAACAGCATCCTAGGAAATTAACAGGAAGAACAAGGAAATCACAAGCACAGCACATGGTGTAGCACATGCTAACAACAGGAAATCCCATATGCCAAGAGTATATCCACTAACAAGTAAATACTTAAAAAGACTTCAAAATTATAATGTCTTCCTAAGATGAACTCTTAATTCCTCACTTTATACTTAAAATGCAAACCAGCGATACTGACTACCTAGGCTTGACAGCAAACACTCTGACTGCTAAACTCCATTATTGCTGTGATGGTTTACACAGAATTATCTGAACTATTTTTGAACTAAATGACTTTGGTTCCAGCAGCCCCATGGTGGTGACAGTCCAACACTCCCATTATATTACAATACATCACCAAAGAATTGAGTTACTTGTCACAGTTGCAGCTTTGCCAAGAATGCTTCACCATATCAAGACTGAAGTCTACCAAAGGAGTCAAACTAGTTCATGCTAACAATTCTCCTTGGGAGTGGCAGATCACAGGACCATCTGTTATCCCCTTCCATGTTCACTACACTGCTTCTAAAACAGTGTTAAATGGTCAGTGACATGAAAACCCTATTAGAAAATTAGATTCCTGACACTGACAACCTTATCTTGACAGAAAGGTTTAAAACTTAATGTTAATTCTTGGTGTCAGCAACTGGATATTTTCAGTTGTATCACTTACCTTGTTTTGTGTGTTGTTCCAAAGGAAGCTGATAACTTGAGCTTTGAATTTCTATAAAAGTAAACAAAATATGCACTCAGATTTTCTTTATCCAGATAAGCAGTTGAAGTAAAGGCCATCACCTGAAACTGCTGCCACGTCAACATGCACTGAGCTAGGGAAGTGGAAAGGGCACAGGTCTGAACTGTAGACACATTCAAGTGTCCTTGCATTCTGAGAGAGGGAAACCCCTGATAAAACTTGCAGTAGAATTTCTCACCTCTCTCCTAGGATTCACAACGCAATCTAAAATTGCAAAACTCCAGGGGAACATGCATTATGATTAGCTTGAATTAGGCAATGAGTGCAATTCAGAGATATTAAAAAACCAAGCAAGCACACTTAAAACTCACATACAAAAGTACACTAAAAGAAGACTCACATTACCCATGAATACATACCTCATATTCATTCGTATGTACTGTTAACGAGGGAACCAGGGCAAATAATTCATTCAATGATTTTAAAATGAGGGGTCTTGTATCACAACTCAGCTTTGGTGACAGAGCATTCCATGTAGAACGGATGCAAACAACCTGGAGGGAAAGTGAGAGGCATCTTTTATAATAGCAGTTCCAACTTATTTAAACATCTGTTTCCAGCACTTGCCTTCTCTATCCCTACTTGGCACTAGGAATGAATATACGGTTCATAAAAAGACTTTTTAAAAAAAGGCAAGCATGTTAAATATTTACTCGTATTAACAGTCTCATGGTATATTAACTGACATCATGCAATAACACTGGACAGCACCACATAAAGCAGCAATAAATAGAATAGTGTAGCCATACACAAAAACTGTAGTTGTATCTTCATGTAACACTACTGCTCTCCATCACTTCTTCAAATCAGCTTAAAACTTAAAGCTGTCTCTGGGAGCTCAACAGGATGAAAGCATAGGAAGTTATGGAGGAAGCAATGCTCTGAGAGCCTCCAAAAGAAAATGTCCTTAATCTTAAACACAAGCAAATACAATCAAATTTGTGGAACAAAAAAAAAAGAATGTAAAACTGTAGAAGTTAACAAATCACTGGTAAAAATATCCAACTAAAATAAACACAAATACCATGGCTTCATTAGGTCTATATTAAGCAGGTCAGTTCTTACAATTTATTGTGAAAGAAATCACTTCAATGAACTACAAACCTAAAAAAAAAAATTGTTGGGAAACCACAGATGTTAGTAACAACATGCTCCCAACTCTTAATTTACAAAACTGGCTTTAAAATTACAGAATTTATTTTTATTCTGTTAAAAATGAGTTTGGAGTCTCGTCATTTGTTTTCCAAGTCCTTAGAACCTAACAACTGCACTCTTAAATCTTCCATTACAGTTACACTAGCAACCAGAAGGTTATTGTGTATTCAGTAGAAACTAAAACCACTTTAGACACACTTCTGCAATCCCAGCCATTAGGTTCTTAGGAGGAAGGAGAAAAAAAAACCTACAACAAATTATTAGCAACAATACATAAAACCAGGAGTATCTGCAGGCTCCCATGCTACAAAAAAAAAATCCAGTAAAAGCTGAGAAAAAAGTCATGCTTTTTCTCTCTTTCTGGGTTTTGTAGGGGGCTTTTTGAGTAAAAGTATCAGGAACAAGTTAGTTTCATTTTACCTCAGCCTCACAAAGAGCCTGAAGACCCTGCAACACTATGGCAGCAGGCGAAGCTTGATCAGGTTTTGTGCATTCATTTAACACCTGGGAAATTGCAGCCAACATGTCTGCTCCATGCTGATATGGCCTAAAGGGAAAAACACGATGATACAAGACAATATTCATGCATACACACAAGTTTTGATCTATTAAAAAGGAAAAAAAAACCCCTAAATATTGGTTTTGTTTAAATGAAAACTAAAATAAACTAAAAGTAGAAGGAAAAAAGATACAAATGAGGATATCAGAGAGAGCTCTGAAAGCTTAGTGACACAGAGTTAATCAGGAGGCATCAAGTTCCAGATAAAAGATCATTAAGCTAAACCAACAAGTGATTAAGTTATTGAAGTTTTTGTCCAAGAATCTCACATACACTGAAAGATTAAATAATTCATGAAGTGACGGAGAAGAAAAATCTGTGCATGCTATTGAAGACTCTGCTCCTTGCTTCTTTATTGCTGTCTTATCATAGTACTCATTGCCATGGGTTGGTAGAGATTCTGGCAGCAATACACTTTTAGCTATCTTACATCAGATAAGTTCTTCCAAATTTTCTGGTTCTCCAATATCATTTGTTTCTTCTTCAGTGACTGCATGGGTTGGTTGTTTGCTTTCTATTCCTTTAGCATCCATTCAGTTTTATAGGGCCGTGATGGGGTAGTTGTCAACTGCTGATTCAGCAGTTCCTCATACTGTTTCTGCAAAAGCTTGGGGTAAAAAGCTAGGCAATTTGCATTCATGGAATGTTCAGGCTTCCTCTATTTTCTCTCAGTTTCTTCCAAATATTTTCTAAATGCATGAAGAAAATACTTACACCTAAACTCTTAACTATCACTTAGATGGCAGAAAGAATATTACAGCTGCACTGAGATTTATTTCTTGCTTTTAGCTCTTCCTTCTTTCTTCTTTAATTATTTAATGAAAAATACTGTTTGGTAAAATTAAAGAAGGTTGACGGGGTAAAGGAAAGACTATTTTCTTTAAGCTTGTTTTCTTTCAGTTGATGACTGAAAGATACATGAACCTTTCCAGCTGTTAGTAACTGACCTTCAAGAAAGAAAAATAAAAGTGAAACCCAAAAGACAGGTGACAAAGAAAAAAAGTGATTAATAATTTTTTTTTTAAATAATCATAACAGGAACTGTCAATTATCATCAAATACTGATATACATGGATTGTTACAGCTGGAAGGGATATGTCATCCAGCTAGACATGTTCAACTGTGTTCCATGGTCACTATTATATTTGAATATAGATCAGTAATCTGCATGTGACAAAACACACTTCTCAGAAACGCATCCAATCTTTATTTGAATAGATGAAAAGACAGATCACCAGTTGTTTCATCTAATGTTTCATCACTCTTTTTAAAATGTGGAGGTCGTATGCTTTAAAAGTTTCTGCTCTCGGTCAGTATAGAACACATGTTCTGTTTCAGGATGAAGACATTTTAATTTTCCCATTACTTATATATGCTTCCTATTAGTTACAATATAAATCCTGAAACCTACCAATCTTATACTAGAAACCTATTACCCATAATTCATGTGACAGAGTAGGTAAAAATAATTATGCAGCTTTTCTGGGGGAAAAAAATGTATTCCCTTACAAAGATGGATTACACATTTGCTTTTTGCTTTTTTTGGATAACACTTTTGCTTACCTCTTCCTACATATATCTCTTATACAGGCAGCTTTAGCAATCAGCTTTTCCCATTGAGCATCTTTGTCAATAGACAAAGAGGGTATATCAGATGTTGCCAAGAACTTCTGCAATTCTGGGTAAATTCGATCCTGGAAAAGATTTCATGGAAAAAATTATTATCACATCTCCAAAAGTTGGTGATGGGATTTTCAATCGCAAGCACTTTCACATGACTTTTAAGTGTCACTTTTACTGTATACCATACTTGACTTTATTTCTTCATTGGAATCTACTGCTGCACTGAGATCTAACTGGCCGTTGCAGACTGAATCTCTACTGCTTCTTTATAAACAGAGAAGCAAATTACTGCTATGTAACTAAGGCCTTGTTCTTACTGCACATTATGAAAAGCCAAAAGCTGTTCCTCCTTTTTTTCCTATTCCTGTTTGAGACCTGAAGAAATGAAAAGCAGGTTTCATGAAAGATATGCTATTGATTTTTTTTCACTAAAACAGAATCAGTATGGATACCACTTCCACCACTTACTTTATACTGCTGATCATTTAATCCTATTGTATGCAATGTCCCAAAATTAATTTCCTTCCTTAGTTAGAGGCAATGAAGTTATTCAACAACACTTATTGTAGTGACACTGCAAGAATTTTCTAACCTGTCTTTCCCACAATGATGTCATCAGCCGCAAAGCAATGGCTCTAAGCTTTGGTGTGCTCCCCAGCATGTGTATGGCATGTAGAATCTGAGCTACACAAACCTGAAAAAATTTTTAACCAAATGTCACTATTATTTTTTACATTCAAGAACAAAGACAAATCTATAATTGTTACTTTAGAACTAAATACAAGGAGATAACTGTCCAAATGTGATGCCAGAAAGGAACTTAAAGTCATTTTCTGAAAAACTTTAGTGTATAATGAGTCCAAAAGCAACCTCCTATGATATATATGACATTGTGCAGACAAAGCATAACCTATATTTCACTATATCAACATACTATTCCATTCAAAATATTAGAAAGTTATACTGAAGCTTACAATCCAGTTATTTCAAAAACACTACGCATTGCTCTAAACTTTTTTTTAGAAATAAATGACCTCTTATTGATAGCTTTGGTTTTACTAAAAATTTATAATTCTGACCTTATGTACACCCAGTGCAGGTAATGTATACAATATATCCCTGTAAAGTGCAGGCTCCAAAGGTCTTCCTAATTTAAATATCAGTACTGGGATGAGATTTGGGACCTAAAATAAGACAAAAGAAAGAAATAAAGTTGGAACTATGTTGCCAACACAATATCTTGTATAAGAGAGTGATCTTGTCAGAATATATTAGAAATTCCTACCTTTTGGCATTATTTATTCTGCTAATAGGGAAGAAAAAGGAAAATTCTTAAGTCTATAATTTCATAGTGCATAAATCATTTCTTTTCAAGCTACCTCAAAACCGTTTTATTATGCATGTTCAGCTCTAACCACAGCAATTGTCTAATTTCCACAATACATTAATTTTTACTTAAAATTCCATTACAGGCACAGAGAAAGGAATATGTAATTGAAAATAGTTCATTAGCATACATATCAAATCAATGAAGAAACTATTGCAATTTAGTTCTGTCATTACAGAAGAATTCTGATGATGTTATTATTATATGCCACAAACTTCTTATATAATACAGTATAATTTACTACATTCTTTAATATATGGTAGAAAACTTCCAGAGAGCTGCTCCTGAAACAACAATGAAGGAAAAGAGACTTAATTACCTCCATTCCTCCTTTAGATCAGATTTGCAATTTTTTCATACTGGAAAGTCCTTCGTTTTTCTCCAGTGGGCAATCATATAAATATGTTGTAAAACAAAATCTGCTCATGATGGGCTTTCTTTTTTTCCACTTGATTTTATGGATACTTAGTGACAGTTAAACTACACTGCTTAACTTCTGCCTTTATGCAGTAGTAATGATTTTCGCTTAGACACACAGGTTAGCCTTCAAGAGATAAAAGTTGTGCTAAAAGATAACGCCACTATCAAGAAGAGAAAAACTAATATGGATATTTGGTATGTAGCAATAACAATTGGAGACAATTATTTTGTAGTAATGTGGCTTTCAGAAAATTATTTCCCTTAGAGGATATAGATATAGGGTATATATATATATTTTATATATATATATAAAATATATATTTTATATATATATATAAAATATATAATAGGGTATAGAGTTCTCTGTTTCACTTTCACTGTTTACTTCTAGAGCAAGTTACCCTTGGAAGAGGCTTTTGCCTCTTGAATCTCTAACTTTAGAAAAATCATTCATTAAATCCAAGTTTGGAGGCTTAAAGCAGAACAAATGTGTATTAAATCCCACACATACTTGGTTGAAGTAAAAGACTGAACAACTCTTAAACCGAGTGATTACAAGTTTGGATCCAATCTTTAATACAATCTATAATTCAGCAATCTTACACCTCTGAAAATGTATCTTGGTAAGGCTTATGTTTTATACACATGAGTGGTTTACATATACAGTGGTTCAAAAACCTGTTCATGGGGAATTACGCTCCAATATTCTCTCAAGATATATTTTTACACGAGCAGGTTTTCAGGTGATAAAATTTTTCACTGTGCAAGGTCTATCTTAGTCCACAGAAACTACAGAATAAGAATAATGAATAAAGAGTACTGAATAAAAATTCAATAGCTCCTGGATTCTGCATACCTCCTCCTGTACTTACTGGTTCCAAATTACAGTTTTAGAAAAGTATTCTTTATACTACAAGACACGACTATATTTACAGCTGAGCAATCTAAATTTGTCCTTCCACAAACTTAAAAACTTTGGTTTGGAATTTATACTTAATACCTAAGGAATTAATTATTTTTTCCCCATTTCCCCAAATACTACTTGGCATTCTTAAATAGAATAAATCCCTTTATAACCCAAAACTTCCCCATATTTTTGACCCACTGACTAGTATTCCTTCCTCTCTTTCCCAAGGTTGTTATCTGTGTTCTGCAGAAGTACTCATCAACCCATCACCTGCCTAGACAGAGGATGGGCTTTACTGTGAATCTTTCAAAGCAAAATCAATAACAGTGGTAGAGAATTCAAGGTACTATTCCTTTGAGCAGACTTTCACACCTAGCAGCGCTTTCAGGACAAGATAAACACTGCTTTGCTTTTCCATCTGTTTATTAAAACCTGAAAGCATCATCTTAGCTAGCACCATCACTCCTTTTTCTTTCAGATATTTGGATTTCAGATTAGTTGCGTAGTTTTCTAGCTTTTGTTTTGTACTGGTTTTGGCTGGAATAGAGTTACGTGTCTTCACATTAGCTTGCATAAGCCTATTTTTTTGATTTGTGACTGAAACAGTGTGGGCATTATACTGATGTTCTACAATGGCTGAGCAGCATTCATACAGTATCACAGCCTTCTCAGTTTCTCACCTCTCCCCACCAACGAGAAGGCTGGTGGTGCACAATACATTGGGAAGGGACACAGCTGACCCCAGATGACCAGAGGATATTCCATACCACATGATGTCATTCTCAGCAATAAACTGAGGGAAGAAGGAGGAGGAAGGCAAGACATTGTGAGAGACAGTGGTTTTTTTCCCCAGTTAACCATTATGCATGATGGAGCCCTGCTTTCCTGAAGATGGCTCAACACCTGCCCACCAATGCAAAGCAGAGAATTCCTTGTTTTGCTTTGCCTGCGTGCATGGCATTTGTTTTACCTATTAAACTGCCTTTACCTCAATCCACAAGTTTTTCTGCTTTCACTCTTCCAATCCTCTCACACATCCCACTGCCAGAGAGTGAGCAAGGAGCTGTGAGGGGGTCAGCTACCCATTGTGGTTAAACTGCTACATGCACAATTTTTTAAAGTTATCTTCTACATAAAAACTGAATGGCAGATGAGCAAAATTAAAAGAAAGTATCAGAAGTACAGACTGAGGCAGGATCTATCAAGCTAAGTCTTCATATGAAGCACAAATATTTCAAAGAGAACAAACATTCAACCCTCCAAATACACACATGTAACTACTAGTTTTCTAAAGAAGGGCTCTAGGGGCAAGACTTCTTCCATTAGGGGAATGAAAAATAAAAATTTTACACAGAAAATGGAAACTGCAAATGGTTTAATTAAGCATCCTGCCTTACACGTATCATAAGCCCATTACATTTAAGCAAGCAAAAACAGTAAATGGTTCAGGCTGGCAGGGATCTCTGGAGATAACCTAGTCCAACCTCCCCTGCTAATACAAGTTGCCCTCATCAGGTTGCACATAATTGCATTCAGGTGAACAACAAGAATTAAACAACCTTTTAAACCTTAAAATCCCTTCAAACCAAACACATAGGTCTACTTCACACAAGTCAAAGCAGTGAGTCCACATACAACCCACCTCATGACATCACCTTGGATCAGGGCTTTAATGAAACTTGGGGAAGGCAGCTCCTCAGTTACTCTCTGAATTACCCTTTTGTTTCTGCTCAAAATATTTTTTTTTCTCTCCTCCCCATCTGGCTTTGGGCTCATTACAGCTCAACTGTTATATCAGATATATGTAACAGCTGGGATGTTTCTCCCCCATCCCACTCCCTGGGGGTTTCCCTGAATTTAACCCACTGTGTGCCTTAATCAGAACTCCTAGCTTAGATGTCTTTGAAATGATTGGTCATACTTCCAAGACCAACATCACAATAATTCTTAAATACTGTATGGTGATAAATATGCCTTGTTATCACAGTATTCTTTAAAGTACAAAAGAAGCTGGGGGAAGCAAATAATTCCAAACTCATCAGTACATTAGATAGAGTTTAATGAACATCAGTTCCAGTCCCAGTCAAAATTTAATGATAAGTCTGCATTAACGCTGACTGATAGACAGAAAACTGAAACCTTTTCTCCCAATACGAGATTTAATTTGCTGTCCTATTGTAATGATTTGATTAGACCAATTTATGCACACTTTATCCAAAAGGGCAACTGCTCTGCCTAAGAAACAAACAGCATTCATTACTACATAGGAAGAAAACAGAAGTTAATTTCCTGATTAAATTAAATGGAATCCAAAAGAATGCTTGAGTACCAAAGGCTCAGCATCTTCAAAGCAAGTACCTATTTTGGTTAAATCAAGCCTCAGGGAAAGGAAAGCCTGTACATAAACCAAATAATACCAGAATAAACAAAAAGTCCCATTGAAGTTAGGAGACTTGATAGATGGAACTAGTTTTATTTCTAGGCACCTGTTGTACCTTGAGTGTTAAGAAAAAAAAAAAACATTACCTGATTGACTGCTACCTAAATCTTTGAATGATACAAAGTAAATTGCAGGGCAATATGCAAGCACTGGACATTACATACCACCAGGAGGGACAATCATTAATACTAACACAGCAACATGAATCACCAATTTAAATCCCAAAATTATCAGGAAGGTCAGGTGCCCCTTCGTATCTACCGAGATATGAAGACATCAACATAAGCTCTAACATGATGTGTGTATAGGAACAAAGTGTCTTCTAATGATATTATGCAGAGAATTTTGTATGCAGCAGCATGGTTGGAAGATTCTCAGCTCTGAGGGTAAGCGGCTTTTTTGTTAATTCTTTAAACCATACCAGTGCCTGATAAATGCTGTCACTGGTTAACACCACACTGGGCAAAAAGGCTCCATAAAACATTTCAATAGACATGTCAGATGTGTCACTGCAATGTTCAAAATACTTACCTAAGTTCCTTCCTTCCAAACACTCCACATAGTGCCTCTTCCTTTTTGCCAAAGGCAGGAGTCTTACACTACACTATCTGGTCTTAAGCAAGTTCTCTATTTAGTACACAGTTTCCTGCATTTTTCTCAATTGTAGCTACACTGGCTTATACATATGGCAATCAAACTCAAATTAAAAATAAATTATAATAAATTATATTCATAATCCCTAATTATAAAAGCATTTAAACCCTCTGAAGTCAGTCTGCTCAGGCCTGGCTTTATCAGTCGTAAGTTCATTCCAAGCCCTGTGTATGCATTAATAGTCTGGTTACAAAGTTCATTCTATGCCAAACAGGTGTTAAATGAAAGTTCTACTAAATTTTTATACTCACATCAAGTAAAAAGTTTGATTTACAGAATTCTCAGGAAAAGACTAAGTATGTGCTACTGTAAAGTCAATGACAAAGCATGTGCTACTATAAAGCCAGTCACATATTTCCTTAAAGGTATTGGCCTTTAAAAGTTTACTTGTTTTGAACTAAATACTGAAGTCATAAGATCCAGGAAAAAAATAAAGTGTTCTAGTACAGCATGCTCCTCTCTCCATCTCCCCATGTAATGGATGAAAAATGCTGGGTCTAATTTCAATATTAAATTTATGCTAGATCTTCATTAAGTGCTTAAGAGCTCCAAAAAAGCTGACACAATAACTCATCAGCTCACAGTAGGTAGGAAGCACCTACGGAGAGGAATGCATGTTAACACTGCCTTCTGCATCCCCCATTCTCCTGGAAGATGTGGTGGTGGGGTCAAGTCTGTCACCAGGAACCTGAAGGAGGGTTTCAAGATCAGCTTTTTATTTTTAAGATAATTTTGTTTCTCAAAATCATGCAAAGGCATGTCAGTAACTCTACATTTTAAAATTAAGATTAAACATGCAAGAAAGAATGTTGTTATTTAATAAATCCTTCTGAGAACTGTTCTCATTCTTTGCAACTTGGTGATCTGTTTTTCCTGAGTTAAAACAGTTTTTCTTTAAAAGCACAAGCTAAGGGAGGACAGCACCGGAAGAAGAGAATAGTCCTCCTTACATATTACTGAAGAGAAATCATTCCTGTGCAGCCCTTGAATCAGTACATAGACTAAGAGACGGCCAGAAAACAATACGCCAAATGAAGTGATTTTTAAAAGGGGAAAAACAAAATAAAAATTCAGATGTTTATTAACTTATGCTGTCCCCACTTGATATTCTGAACATAGGCTATCACTTCACATTATTCCCATCATACCTTCTTTGCTTGCACACCTATCCTGGAGCTTCTTAAGGGCAACTTTTAACACTAACAGATTATTCCAAGCCCTCCACAAAGAGCCAACCAAAAGGCAGGAAATAACCATCACTATAAAGTGACAGGTTTTATTACTGGGAAATGTTAGGCTGAATTTTGGAAGAGAGGTAGCATCAATATAGCTCTCCAGAAGGCAACACAGAGAAATAAGCAGGCTTTCAAAACCACTCATCAGTCTGGTAGTTCTTGCTCCAGTTAGCAAGGTAAAGTACTGAACAATTCACACAAATGTAGGAACCAGTTTTTCAGATAAGTGCACAAATGAAGGTAAGTTTCTGCATCTAAAAGCTATAAAATAAACTGCTTTCAAAAATTAGAAGCACTTCTTGGGAGAACGTAAGCTGGGTTTTCAAAAGTTTCATGCACTCCAGCATGATCCTAATTAATAAGCTTCTACCATGAAGAATCTGTCCATAAAATCTGTCTACAAGGTTACAATGATTGCTTCTCTACACCTAGTCTCCAAAGCCCACAAAATCAGATATGGAACAATACCATCAGGCATGACCTGAGCGAGCCAAATCCAGTTCAACAAATCCCTCAACATGTTTTCTACATTAATACAAACATATTTTACTTTCTTCTTTTCTTCAGTGCATTCAAACCCACAAAGAACACAAAATAATGCATCTTCAGATAGATGTCCCACAACACTGTCATTTACGACTGAAATACTTCATTCCAGCAGCTGAAAGACCACAGAATAACTTTCCTGTAGAGCTTCACAATCCTCTAATAACAGCAACAAATTTTGTGCTACTATTCATCAGTGACCTCTCAGTCAGATGATTTAATTTCTTCCCCTTGCAGCACAGCTGGTTTCACACATAGTAACAGATTTTCCACAACAAGAAAATTCACTTGATTAGAAGAACTATATTAACTTTTCCATGAACAGCATGTGTCAGTATAGCCTCTGCAGTAACTTGGCTTAACACAGCCTTAAAGCCCATATGTATTACTCTTCATTTATCAGCCTATTAAGATGATTTCTGGATTTTCTTCCATCGTGTTTCAGATTATTACTCCAAAATGCCTCAGCTAAAAACTTATACAATCACTGAATCTCAAGCTGTAAAAAGGCTTTTACTCAGTGGGGAAGGAGGCATTATATACACAGAAGTCCTCTGTAGGCTCTCTTCAAGGAAAGGGTAAGAAAAAAAATTAAGCAAAACCAGAACAATGTCTGCAAAATCAATTATGGTAGTTTCTTTTAAAGCTTGCAAGTTTTTTTTAAACACTCTATTTACTGCTAAGACTCCTTACAAAAACAACATTCAACGTGGAAACCGGAGATCCTGTTTGTGAACCCACCCTGTGGAACTCTTAATAAACACAAAAGCAATGAGGATAGGATTTGCAATGTACATTCTCTCTTTCTAAACCTGTTTTATTTTGAAACACAACTCTTCAACTCAGACTTTGCCAGGCAATCACCATAGCTTTTCCACTCAATATTCACAGCTACAACCACAAATCATTTGAACCACAAAGTAACAGAATTTCAGCAGCAGCAGAATTACCCATTGTCTTGATAATTTAGGGAAAAAAACCCACATAATTATTTTTATGCTATAACCCTCACTATGACTTATCAGCACCTCCCTGTTGCTGTACTACAGAAAGTACACAGTTTGGTGGAAAAGTTCACCCTTTTTCATTTTGCCCTGTGGATATTTTATTTAATTTTTGCAGGGCTAAGCAATGAAGTTTTCTAGTCCAAGTTTAATTTGATTCCAACATGGATTGAGGACAAGGGATATAGAATCTACCTTTATTTCCTTAGTTAGACTTTCTTTCCTTTACAAACATCTGTCTTTAAGGTGTCAAAGTCCTGCTGACACCAAAGGAATAGATTCAAGTTAAAATAGGTGACTTTAAAAAATAAGTTTGGGTTAGAAATAAGCCTCGTTCAAGATTATTTAGTGGACTTGCTGAACTACTACTCAGGGCCAAAGTGTACTACTCTGACTAGTCTTGAACACTGGTTTACACAGAAGACTTTCAAAAGAAACTGAGTCAAAGAACAGATGCACAGGTGGCTCTGCATCAGCTAAGCTTTGCTTTTGCACATATGTGCAATTCATTTTGCTTACTCCTGCCCTTTGTACACAGTTAAGTACTTCCCACTTTATGTGAGAAAATGAAGATTTAATAACTACCCTACTAAAAAAATAGGCCAACAAAGTATCCATAAGCTACCCTAAGGTTTAAGTCTTCCCTCAAAAACCTGCTTCTGGCACTTACAAGACAAAACCCATTTGGAAGACTTATCTCTGATGGTTTATGAGCACACCGTCATGGTCAGATCACAATTTTCGTTACCTGTTAAGTTTTACATGTTTTCTCTTGCACTGATTAGCTCCACACCTTGCCTCCCAACTGGAGCTCTGAATGGCACATAAGAAATAAAATACAATCAAATCAAATACAATCCTATTCCTAAAATGCCTGTTTAGGAAAGGATTTCTTTTTGCTTCTTGGAGATAAAACAATGAGATTTCTTACTTACATGCTACTACCTTTCCAACTCATAGTTAAATAATATTATCAATATTTCATGCACCTAAAGCTTTATACACAGAAAAATAAGTCAATATTTTAGCCTGGGCTAAAAGAGGGTACAATGAAGCCACTTTTACACGACATTTGATCAAAAAGTCTCAACTGCTGATATGCCTCATACAATGCTTCCCTCAAATACATTACAGTGCACATAATGCAAAGCCCCAGACCTCTGATAATGATAAACTCGTGAATGAAACATTTAAAAAAACCCTTAGCATTGCTAAGCTGTTAATGTTTTCTAGCTGTTAATTGGATGATCAAGGAAAAGCTACATCTTCTGGGTTCAGAAGATTAATATTTCCTTTATTTTTCAGCAAACAAAATGGGGAGTGTGTTTTTTATATTCTAATTTAAAAAGCATGAAGCCACTTGTTAAGAAGGCTTTAAAAATGCTCAAAGCTTCCCCTTCTTACAAAACAATTAAGTAAAAACTCACTGAATAAACTCCACAGCATGCTCATTCAAAAATATTACAGCATGCCATTGTACCCCATGATTAGCAGTAATACCACCACCATTTAGTAAATGGCTCTCCTACCATAGGTTGGTTGGAGTTTTACCATGTCAAGAAAAGTAATCTAGGAGCTTTTAATGCAATACATTTATTTCTCCTTGCCAGAGACCACTAAAGACTTTATGAGCCAGTGGTTCTTACTTTAACGTTTTAAACAACACACAACATTGGTATCTTTCGTTAAATGGAGAGACAACAAGCCAGCAACAAATTGGAAAGAAGCTAAATACTGCATGAAAACGTAAAAGTAGCTTCACACACCCTCTTGCCTGCTGTCTGACAAAGTATGTTTTGCTGTGAGAAGAGTACTTCAAGGTTCCCATCTGCTCTCATGCTTTGTTATGCTTTTTGTCTTGCTTTTTAACTCCTATTTTGTGTTATTTAACCATCCTCTACAAGAGGTATAAAGTTATAACAGAATGGAAGAATTTTATATCCGTAGTTTGAGAGAAAGTATTTATCCACATGCAAGAAAATAGCAGCCAATATAAGAAAATAAGAAAGAACTATTAAGTGGGCAAAGTAAGAATGGGAAAAGATATCCTGAAAAGAGCAAAAAGGACTTCATTTTGCACATTTCCGTCAGAAGCTTCTCTATGAGGAGTCAGCTCTAACCTCTAGCAGCTCACTATTTCTGCTGATCTCAGACTTGTAAAATTCCAGGACAGCTATTTCACACAATTCCAGAAGGAGTATACCAAGGACACTGAATATGTATTTCAAAAAGGACCATCTATGAACCAGATCTTGTTCTTATTTTGAGCTGTAAATAAATTGTGTAGCCTTGCAGATTCTTCCTAAAGTAAATTATCAACATTGCAGGTCAATCTTTACATAACCACTGCAGTCTTGGTGCTGCAACCACCTGTGTATTCACTGAAATGAAATACCATACTAACTAGCTAACACTAACTACTAACTAGCTACTACTAACACTAGCATAATGATAGCAGTATGCATAGGACAAAACAGGAACTTCAAAATATAATTTTCGCAAAGCACAACACTTTCCCATTTAATACACACCCAAACATGGATCTACTTCAAAAGCATATTTCAATTCAACTGATGGCTACTTTGGTTTCAAGTGTGCTACAGATGTATTTCCGACAGATCAAAATGACTGTATTGCTCAGTTCAGTTTGCAGTTATTTCTTCACTGCTACACCAACTGCCAATATACTTTGTCCTTATCTAGTCTGTTCTGGTGAGACCACACCTGGACCACCTCACCCTGCTGGGTGAGACCCAGCTCTGGAGCCCTCAGCACAAGACAGACATGGACTTGTTGGAGCGACTCCAGAGAAGGCATGCAAAAATGATCAGAGGGATGGAACACCTCTCCTGTGAGGAAAAGCTGAGAAAGTTGGGGTTGTTCAGCCTGGAGAAGAGAAGGCTCCAGAGAGACCTTATAGCAGCCTTTCAGTACTTAGAGGTCTCATAAGAAAGATGGGGGTAAACTTTCTAGGAGGGCCTACTGGGATAGGAAAAGGTTTTAATAGAAGGATGGTGGTGAAGCAGTGGAGAAGGTCACACAGAGAGGTACGAGATGCCCCATCCCTGTAAACATTTAAAGTCAGGTTGGATGGTGCTGATAAACCTGATTAAGGTAAATATGTCCCTGCTTTTTGCAGGAGGGTTGGACTAGATGACCTTTAAAAGTTCCTTCCAGCTCAAACTAGTCTATGATTCTTCCAGGCAAACAAAAAAATTAATGCTACCTTACACATGCCACAACAAAAAAAGAAATGAAACTTTCATCCTTTTATTCCTTCCTCCAAAGTATGGTGTTTTCTCCAGCTGCAACAGTGAGAAATGCAGTGAAGTTAAACGTGTGTGGAGGTTACGCACTTATCTGAAACCCACAGAATCACAGAACTGTTTGGACAGTCCCCAGCTTTCCTGTAGGCCCCCTTCAGGTACTAGAAAGTCACTATAACGTCTCCCTGGAGGCTCCTCTTCTCCAGGCTGAACAAACCCAACTCTCTCAGTCCTTCCTCACAGCAGAGGTGCTCCAGCCCCCTGATCATCTTTGTAGCCCTCCTCTGGGCCCTTTCCAGAAGTTCCATATCCTTCTTATGTTGCGAATTCCAGAACTGGACACAACACTCCAGGTGAGGTCCCACAAGAACAGAGTAGAGGGGTAGAATCACCTTCCTCGAACTGCTGGCCACACTTCTTCTGTTACAACCCAGGATAAAATTGGCCTTCTGGGCCATGAGCAAGCATTGTGGCTCACACTGAGCTTCTCATCAATTAGCACCCCCAAGTCCTTCTCCACAGGACTGGTCTCAATCACATCATCACCCATCCTGTACTGAAATCAGGGATTGCCCCAACCCAGGTGCAGGACATTGCACTTGGTCTTTTTGAAATTCACAAGGTTCACACAGGCCAACTTCTCCAGCTTGTCCAGTCCCTCTGGATGACATCCCATCTCTCTGGTATGGCAACTGCACCAGTCAGGTTGGTGTCATCTGCAAACGTGCTGAATGTGCACTTCGCCTCACTGTCTGTATCACTGATGAAGATATTAAACAGCATCGGTCCGCATCAGCTACCCATCCCCTAAACCCAGCTACAGTTGGTTTAGCTAAGATGTAAATAATATATTTCACTATTTTTTTCACAGCGGTGATCTTACAGTTCATTTAAATTAATACGTTCTACATGTTCTTCCATGCCCATATAACACTCATGATATTGACAAGTAATTCTACAGCAAAACTGTGAAATTTTCTCCAGACCGAATATGACTTTTCAATCTGTTACTGTGTGCGTGAAAAGGAGGCAGAATTACTTTTTCCACATACCATCCAAACCAGAAACCCTTATCTTTAATACATAGTTTAAAAAAATTCAAGTGTGTAAGAACAGAAAACAAAATACCTTGAACTAGCATCATTTAAGCCTAGAAATAAAAAATAGCTGACCTCCCCAAAGCCTAATTACAATGTAAAAGGATGACTCAATACTATGAAAAACAATAAAGAAAAGTTAAAGTGCAAAAAATTCAGTCAAATTGAGAAAGAAATTCTAAAAAAAATCACTTGCCAAAATCTGTATCAATCTGAGTGCATTATGAAACACATCCATACAAAAAACCAACAAAATAAAGGCCAGTCTGAAAGATTTGAGAAGAGCCATAAAAGCTTAGCAGTAGGCAAGCTGCAACAGATGAAGCTGACATCTGGCTTAAAAACTTCTCTGACTTAAGAAACATGGTTTTCTCCAAAAGCAGTGTATAATAGGCTCAAGTCTAGCACAGCATTTCAGTATGTGTTCAACATCAGTACAACCTGGACTGTTTCCCTGGATCAGAACTGCAGTGTTCAGCACTGTAAGTCATCAAGCACGTACCCCATAAGCTGTACCTTTTTCCAACTCTTGCTCTGCTAAGTATGATAATTCTTCAAGATACAAAGCAATTAAAAAAAAAAATTGAAGCAAATAAAGCATGTCGTCATGGCACATCTGAAATTTGAAACACTTCTCCCTTTCCTACATTTTTTTTTATTTTACAAATTAGATATGATTGGTTCTCTTAATGCCTCCTGCATTGCTTATTACTGTTTCTAGACAAAGACAATGCACGTATTTTTAAGAACCAAGAATACAGATCGCACAAGAGACTTGGTAGTCTTCCAGTAACCACGAAAGTACACAGAGAATAATTTATATGGTCACAAGAAGCCAGAAATAGTTTTGTAGCCTCTTTTCAACTTCCTTATGGTGTATTTTCAAATATATTAGATTGTACCAGCAAAAAAAAAAGCCAGTCTTTTTTCCTAAGCCTAAACAATGGAAACATACTCCAAATCAAAGACATAAATGACGTTCTAAAGGTGAGTTCCAGCCATGCTGGGTTGTATATGTGTGTGTGCATATGTGTGTGTCTAAGGGTGAGACCACATCCGGGCCGCACACTTAGGAGCCAAGGAAGTTCCAGTCAGCAGGAGGATGTGTGTGCATCTGTCTGTTACAGTTGGATCTTGGGGGACTCGGAGTCTGCAGCCTCAGGGACTGTAATATGTCCAGATTCCAACAACTAGTGAGATTGGGATCCAGGGGCCACCTGTTGTGCACCCTGACCATTTATGACCCATTGGTGGAAGGATCCATAGTGTAGATTATGAGACATATCCACACTTTGTACATATATTCCCACTAGGAGAACTCCATTCTGCTCAGCCAGAAAGCAGAGGAGGATGGGGCCTCTAGTGCTGTTTTGTGTTCTTGTGAATGCTCTGCATGTGTGTTATAATTACGGCTATGTAGTGTGCACGTGCTGCATGTGCAAGTTGCTACTGGGAATATGGGCACAGTCTCACCACTTGCTGGACGTCGGGTTACAAAGCTGTGGCAGCCTTGCATCTCTTGGGTTGCAGAGTACAGCCCAGATCCTGCAATGAAATACACTAACAGTAAGTTTTTACCTGAGAACAATCAGCCTTGGCTATTTCTGTAGTAGCCTGAAGTACATCACGAAGACTGTCTCTGTTTTCATGGATCAGTAGATAAGCCAGCAGAAGAAAAACATGGGCAGGAACTTGAGTTGTAACAGGCAGCAGTGATTTCACTGAAGATAACCAGTGAGTAACTGCAGATTCCTCTTTCATGAGCTCTATGATCTTCCAGGTTGTATACAATGAGCTATAAGAGCTGGTTATGGGGAACAGGAGTTTGGAGGACACCTGAGAACAAGTAAACCAAACAAAATCCTCAATCAAACAAATAAGGTACTGTGAAAGAAAAAAGAAAAAACATAACTAATCCGGTTCTGTCATCCAAAACAAATGCAATGGATGTAAATAATAAATTGCAACACATTTCTTTATAATCCTTTAAATCAATTCTTGCACTAAGGATGCTGGAATTGGCCACTAATTCCCTGTTTGGGAGCTCTCCCTTCATTTGGCATCCATGATTCCTGTTCTTGCTGGTAACTGTTACTTCTTCACTAAAACAGGCACAATAAAATTAGAGTACATTAAAAGCCTCTGCTCCCAACAATGACAGGTATATCACAAAAATGTAAGTATCATCTACACTATTTTAAGGAAATTCTCTTAACTTTTTACAGTTCTTCATAAAACAGTTAATTTGAATTTATAGTTTTGGTTTAACTGTTTCAATTCTCAGAAGAAAATGTTCTATAGATTTAGTCATCAAAGATAACACTTAGAAGCCAGAAAGTAGTAAAATACAAATAAGGAATCCTAACTCAGATTTTATATACATAAAAGTACATATATTTCAAAGCTCCCACAAATTAATGCTTAAGTTCAAAGTTTTTAATTAAAATAAAAAAGCTTAATCCAAGAGAAATCACCTTTTTTCCTAATAACTCTTGGTTTCCTTAGAAAACACATTATTTTCAGAAATGTCCTTCCATTATTAAGACAATACTTAGCAGGCAGTAATAAGACTAAGAACACTGATATAAAAATCAGGTCAGGGAAGTATCATAGAATCATAGAATAACGAGGTTGGAAGAGACCCACTGGATCATCTGAGTCCAACCATTCCTATCAAGCACTAAACCATGCCCCTCAGCACCTCGTCCACCCGCACCTTAAACACCTCCAGGGAAGGTGACT
>WAAB01022647.1:67252-108234 GCA_013389865.1 Piaya cayana
GGGTTGTTGTGCCCCAAGTGCAAGACCCGGCATTTGGCCTTGTTAAACCTCATCCCATTGGTATCTGTCCAGCTGTCCAGCCTGTTCAGATTCCTTTGCAGAGCCTCCCTATCCTCCAGCAGATCGACACTTTCACCCAGCTTAGTGTCCTCTGTAAACTTGCTAAGGGTGCACTCAATGGTCATTGATAAAGACATTGAACAGGGATGGACCCAGCACTGAGCCTTGGGGGACACCACCTGGATTTAATGCCATTTAGCACCACTCTGTACATGAGAAGATGTCTCCAAATAAACATTAAAAATGGAATTCCAGCTCTCACTCACCTTCACCAGGGAAAAATAGATTTAGAGTGGCAAAAGCTGTTTTTCATAAAACCGCAGAGGTTTATTTTAAGCACACTGTTCAATGCAATGTAAATTTATTCTGGCTAAAAGGCGGCAGAATGCCTCTGTACTTTAGATGATTGTTTAAAAATAACATTAAAATCAGCTATTCCATTACTTTTGCTTACAATTTTTATATGTGAAAAAATCAGCAATCTGTAATGCCATCTCTCTAGGTGGCAATATCACACCAAGTCGAAAATCTTTTCTGCAAAATGGTCATTTATTGATAAAGATACTTAAACTTTATCTGCAGTGCACTTTATTGACATACACTAGGCTAAGGAGACCTTCAGGACCTGTATGTTACAGAATCACAGAATCACCGGGTTGGAAGAGACCCATCGGAGCATCAAGTCCAACCATTCCCACCAAATGCTAAACCATGTCCCTCAGGACCTCGTCTACTCGTGCCTGTTGTACTGTTTGAGTTGCCTATCCCTACAAGATCACAGGACTTGAAATCAAGACCATACTATTACAGTCCTTGCTTCTTGTTTGCTTGTTTTATGCCTGGAGAGAAACAATAAAATGAGTAGAGCACATAATATTATATTGATATTTGACATTTCACATGACTTCTCCAAATGTTTTGCTACAGAATTGTAATCACTCCCTTCTTGCTTTGCTTCATCTACTTGGAAACAAGCTATCATGACATTTTACTTTAATACTGCATCCCATTCAGACAGGTTAGGTAGAAAATTTCAGTCTGCCAATGCTGCTTCTATGGCAAAGCAGAAGTAGAGGTTAGCCATGTCCTAATGTTCTTCAAAATCTTGGGAGTACAAGCAGAACCCACTACATCACTGCCAAAAAAAGCTATTGAAAAAAATACAGGTTTTGGGTGTCATTAAAAGCAAAAAAACCCAGCATACTGGCTATGGAAAAGCAGCTACATACTCATTAAAGGCTACAAGAGCCTTGATAGGGCATGCTGAGATGCAGAGAGGAAGGTCAAGGTTCAGCTAGAACTGGAATTGGCCAGAGATGTCAAGGAGAAAAGGTTCTTCAGATATGTGAGCATTTAAGCAGAAGCACAGGGAAGGCACGTCCCTCACTAAACAGAGCAGGGAAACCAGTTACAAATAATGCTGACAAGGCAGAGGTTTTCAATACCTTCTTTGCCTCTATATCTACTCGAGCAGCTACATCCCAGATCACAGGATCAAATGTCAACCCACCAGAGGATGCTAGAGGTAAAATACACCAGGGTGCTAACAGAAGTGGCTGACACTGTTGCAAGGCCACTATCTATAACGTTTGAAAAGTCTCAGAGATCAGGGTGCATCCTTGATGCCTTGAAGAGGGTAAATCTCACACTCATCTACAAGAACGGCCAAAAAGAGGACCCATGAAACTACAGGTTCACTAGTCTTATTTCAGTGACTAGGAAAGCGGTGGAGTGAGTCCTCCTGGAAACTATTACAAAACAAATGAAGCAGGTAACTGGGAATATCCAGCACAGATTTACCAAAGGCAAATCATGGCAGGCTAACCTGATCACCTTCATTCTTCTTTTTATCCTTCACACCTTCCTCCTGTAATATTCCCAAAAGATCTGTAGCCAGTTGCTGCCTGGTAGTTCCAGAATCATCCAACAGTAGGCAGTCTCCAACTGCTGTAGAAGATAAGATCTGTAGCACAGGCATCACCAGTATAAGCGCTGTGGTTGAGATGTTCTGGGTTTCTGAACTGGAAAGGACCTTGTAGGCTGTTTAAGACAAAGTGGGGAAAACCAAAGAACAGATGAGAAAAAAAACTAACATAATCTGTACTTTTAAGCGTGACCAGATGTTTCTAGGAATCACTCTGTTCAAGCAAAGTAACAGTCCCAAGAATCCCAGTACGTGCATACTAGATTTAAACTCTTTAAACTCTAAAGAGAATTGGAGTTTTACCAAAATGAGTAAATCTAGTAAAGACCAACAGATTGACGTTTTTAGCAAAGTACCTGATGGTACTTTGATAAGAGAAGGTAGCACAGTCTCTTGTTTTTACTGGAATAACTCCACTAATCAAAACTGCTAAGTCAAAAGCCCAGTCAAACATCACCATGACTATCAGAACTGCTCTCTTAAGATCTCTCAAAGGAAACCATTCAAGATATGTGAATACCAGCTGAGAACACCCTGTTGCTGACTCAAAAATTAAACAGATAATCTCCAAGCAGGGAGCTTCAAATATAGTAACATCCACAGAAAAAGCCAGCATAGCAGGAAAATTTATCTTTATTGCCATTAGATCAAATGTTACTTTTTATAGTCAGGAAAAATCCTGCTTATAAAAAAAACACTTCACCACCCAACTTCAGTGGAATGCAGTGTTTATTTTCATAAATATGAAGAAACAAACTCTTGAGAGTTTGAATTCCTCTTTCATGAGAAGAGCTTTACCTAGACTCAAGATAGACTTTTGCTGACTTTCTGGTGTTTGCAGCAGTAGAAGCGCTAGCCCAATTATACACTGTTCCACTGGAAATACCTATATGGAAAAAAAGAAAGTTTCAAGCCATCTTTGTTTTTCAGTGGAGTTAAACAGCACAAATGGGCAGCAATCAAATACCATAAGGAGTTACTTCATGAATCACAATGAGTGCACACACAGTGACATAGTACATGCAATGAAGATTATAAAGAGCACAAAAATAGAACTTTAACTTAATAAGGATAATATTTTTATTTTCCATTTTGTTCAAACCATTTTAGCTCAGTCTAAACCAACGTCCATACTAAAAGATTAATATATACAGAACCACTTAGGTTTTTGCATTCTGCAAGTCTTCAACCAAAAAATAAATTACTTTTGAAACTACATTGGTCACTTGCAGATGCACGCCATGTATCAGTGTCTTTAAACAGTGTCTTAAACATGACATTCTTTAAATTCAATAGAATTTCTGCACCCCCGCCCCCAGTCATGAAATCTTACCTCTTTTAAAAGCTCGAAGTTGTCCTCTATTAAGGAGACCAAAGATGAGCATTCTCCTGTTACATTTAAACACACTTCACAGAAGCAAACCAGTTGTAAACAAAACTGGGATAGCTGAACTTTCCAAAACACAGGATAGCGCAGTAGGCTAAGGAATAGCTCTTGCAATAAAAATGAGGCCTCTGTGACTTGGAGAAAGTTTTTAAGCTGTAGGGAGGTAGTTAAGAAAAAACAAAACATAACTAAAACACAGTCTGGTGTAGTTCCCCTTTCCTATCTGTGCAGAATTCCCCAAGTTTAGAATTAGTTGTATTAGCTCTCCAATGTTTCACTTGCAAATATTACTAAGATTTTGAAGACATACATTTCTAAATTTAAACCAGGAATCTCTTATCCAACTTCCTTGAAAAAACAAAGATGACATGCTACTTAATGTTTTGATGTAAAACCTGAAACCTCATGGTAGCTGATGAGAAAAACACTTTTTTCCTCAAAAGGAATAGCAACTTAATTCAACTCTTGGGGTTCTCTCAGTCACATAAATTGTGTGGGAATTTCATACAGCAGGTAAACATTCTAGTAAAAGAAACAGCCTGCTTTAAGATATTTCCTTTGTATTGTAACCAGGATTTTAAGATATGTCTCACAAGAGAAAGGCACTAGTGTTACCTTCTTCTACAACACCATGTAATCTACTAACTACAAAAATAACAAGCTGAAGTGAGATATTCAAAAGCAGTTATCTCCATATTTGCAAGCCAAGCAAAGAGGTTTCAAGAAGCGGGCTGCCTCAAAATCCTAATGTGTTACATGACAGCATTTCTGTTATTAAAGTTCAAATTCCAGACAAAGCCAGCTGTTTCAATCCAAACTCTGGAGTCAGCACTATGTATGAAGTACCAATTTTTTGTCCCTTGGAACAAATTATATGAATAATCTGCTCTGATCAGAAGCTTCATGTCCACTGAATTTTTCAGCAGAGAAGCCTGCAGGTGAAGTGCTGTGCTTTTGACAGTTTGGTTGGTATTGCAAGACAAAATAACTAGGAAGCATTTCAGAATTTATACAAAACAGAGGATTATGTAAGCCTAAGCTTACAGAAAGGATAAGAAGAACCTGAGGTTCAAAGAAAGAAGGAAAAGGAACGACAAGTTATGAAGTAGTCCATCAAACAAGATTCTTACAGGAAGTAATTCCCTTTCCATTGTGGAAGTTGTATTTCTGACAAGACAAAACCGTTCAAGTATCAATCTGAGTTTTAAAAAATGCAAGAGATTTCCAGTTAAAAAAAAAAAAGCACCAACCAGCATGGAGGAGAGAAAGGCTTTCATCTTCAGTGCCATTTTTATGACCAAATGTTACCACGTCAAAACCGTGGTCATACATTCAAGACACAAACTGAAGTTCAGGTAGAATCAAGAAAAAAACAGAAATGTCCCCATGACTTGAACAGGTCAGCATGTACCTGTCATCACAAAGGGCAGACTTAAAACAAGATAAACATGCATGATACAAATTATTAGTTGTCCAAATGATTGTGTAAAATAGCTACTAACAGAAAGTCGAATTTAGTAGTAAAATTCCTGATAAAGATGTCCTCATATCAAACCTACTTAGCTTTACACTGTCAATGCCATCAAGCCCCCACTCTGCGGCAATAACGCCACTGCACCTCATGTTCAACTGAATAAATATCAAACTTAAGATGTTGCTCTAACATTAAAGAAGAAGGGAAAGGTATACAAGTAAAAAAGAGCTTAACGAAGTCATAGTAAAGCACGAGGCAAAGCAGAGCTAGTAACCCTAACTATAACCCTAGACCATTAACCAAAAGGAACAGAAAGATTAAATCATTAGCTCCCAGCAAGTATCACTGTACAACTTAAAAATTCCTTTAAAACTTTGGCATTTTCCAGAGGGATTAGGTTTTTTCTTCAGATCCACTAATCCCTCTATTACAAATAGCAAGAATGTAATATCTAGGAGTACTTAAAGCCTGCTCTTCTTAGTTTGTTTCATTTTAATAATATCCACAGTAAGTTAGAAATTCCAAGTTTTTAACAAATATCTTAACATTTCACAACATTGGTTGTCTTGTGTGCACCCCTACAAGTTTACTGTATGTTTACTGAGACAACTAGTGTCAAATAACTATGGTAAATACAAGTTTCAATTTACAACTTACCAAGTGAAAAGATTTGAACAAAACCAGTTATACCTTCTACTAGAAAGAGCCAGTTTGTTAAATTTCTTTATTAACCACATATCACATCTATAGGAAAAGAATGCTCTATTTGTACACTTGAAAGACAATAACTACACTACTATCATTGCTTTGATAGCATTTATTTGTTAAAGATGGGGTCAGACAACTGTACCTGAAGGTGTGGAATCAAATCATACAGAAGTTGAAGAATCTGGTATTCCAGCATAGAGGGAGCTTCCTCATGCTTTGGACCATAAGGCTGAAGTAAGATCTTAAGTAAACCCATGCGCAGCTCAGCATATTCCCGTAACTGAGATGGTTCACAATACAGGTATTTTAGAAATGGAGCCATTATGCCAATATATGAATTCTGTGCCCTGCAGTTCAAGAAATAAGTTTGGTGAGGCTGCTTTCTACTGAAAACTTAATAAATAACAAGAGAAGTCCATGCAATGTGACATTTCATGCAATGTGACATTCCATGCAGAAACTTTCAGGATTAAATTAACAGAAAGGCATAATTAAAGGCATTACTAAATCTCATAAAACGTTTTTGACCTACTAGCACAAAGGACTGTCATGAGACCTTATATAACAACCATACAATGAAGTGCAATTATGAAAACACTCAATATTTAAGCATCAATACTACTCAACATGTACCTGAAAATTATGATATACTTAATTTTATTCTTCTTTTTTCCCCCTCATCAATTCAGGAAAGTGACTTCCCTTGCTGCATGTCATGAGAGACTAGTGCACCATTCGGTAGCATTTGGACAAGACTATTCAGAAATAAACTTTTTAAAACATGTAAAACCTAATTTAAATTTTAAAAAGCCATCCATTCCTTTCCAGTTTTTGTCCAATGGTCTTAAACGATTATGTGAAATGGGAACTGCTTTGAATCAAGTAAAAAATTACTAGCTTCCCAGTAAAAAGATCATAGAAGAATTCTTTTGGCTTGACTATGCTAGGAATAGCAGCTGTTCTTGACACTAGTAAACAATCAAATAAAGCTAATGATCAATACATTAACAAAAATGAAGGGTATCAAAATTAAAAGTCAATTTTAAACAAAATTCAAAGCCCATTAGAAATTTAAAGAGAATAATAAAGTTATTTCTTTACGGGAGCAATTTAATCGCCATTCCACTGTTGGATCAGCACAAGTCTTGCAGAAAACAGAAGATGAGAGGGAACTTATCTGAAAAGCATACACATGGTGTAAAACCACTGAAAACATCTGACTATGGCATTTGGTGTCTTACTTTGAAGTGCTATTGGTCAAGTCCCTTGGAGGTAAGCATGAAGAAATATTGAAATTGTTGGTATCCTGGACATTTGTTCATTGTTAAACATATTTTACAATAAGTCTGTGCCACTAATTTTTTCTATTTTTTTAAATCAAGAAGGATCATAATTTTAAGGACCTCATCCTTTACTATGACAGTGTGTGCTTTCCCTTTATAATACCACCATTTTTGTACAGATATGTCACTCCTACACACTAGTCATCCTTTCTGACTAAGCAGTAAAAAATCTTGACAAACTAAATAATTAAAATTCCTTATTTAAAAAAATTATCCAAAGGTACTATCGATTTTGCATCAGTTTTTCCACATGTGTAAAAATTATATCAACATAAGAGTTAAGAAAAAAACATAAATATAAATTTTGATGGTTATTCTTATATTTTATTAATAATCTATTTTTAACCTTTAAATAGTGTCATTACATTTTATAATTATCATTTTCAAATGAAAGGTTTCTTACTGTTCATTGCTGCTGCCTTCAAGAATAAAGTTACACTGGTATGATTCAATTATTTACAACTGCTATTTTTAAATTATTTGTTCATTTACCTCTCTGGACATTGATGGAAAAAGACAATTATCTGCTGCAGTAGGACTGGCCAGCAATCAGGTCTGTTTTCAAGGGCACTGATTAATGGATGAGGAGTGTTCCTGTAATACAAAGAAAATGACATTTGGATCTATAATACAGAAAATGAGTGCATAAAATAACTGCCTTCAAAATAAAAGCAGCTGTAGAAATAGAGAGTTTAACCCACTAGTATTACCAACTTCCTTTACCAGGTTTGCCAGGACTGCTACGCTGTCAAAAAATCATTTTATAGGAAGTTCAAGAAATAAGATTAAACCAACATCTCTCTTTGAAAAGTCTTACTGTAATTCTTTTTCCTGTTTGTTTTTTTTAGTAATTGTCTAAAAATCACCGTTCAACTGTGTAGCATCATTCGATTCACTGCTCCAAGCAACATCCACTACTTTATATGTCCCAGCTTATTAATTTTTCTTCCTTTTTTCTTTTTTGGTTTGCTGGGGGGGGGGTTTGTTTGTTTGCTTGTGGGCTTTTTGGTTTTTAGGTGGTGAAAGAAGCAGGAAAGGAGAAAGGCTGGACATACCACCTCCCTCCGAAGTCGGTGACTGAATGTCGCCTACACCACCTCACTTCCTGCAATTGCAACACTTATCAAACGGTGGCTACCCTTAAACAGCAGCAGACAGAGGAAAATCTGGGCAAGAGGGGAGACTGAATTATGTAATTTGTTCTATCAGAAGCAAAACAAAAGTAATTTGATTAGGGTAAGTTAGCTTGAGAAAGGAAAAGAGAATATGTGAGTCTGAGTATTAAGTTTTCTGGAGAGGTGTAAAAGAACGGTGATGTGCAGGCAAGTTCAGAACTACCTCCAATACCTCCTCTGGAGATTATCCACTGTCCTTGCTGCGACTGACTCCTTTATTACCATCTGCTTGCTAAACGTTATTTCCCCCAGTTTCCTTTGCCGCTTCAGCCAACCACAAGCAGCGTAATGTAATGTAGATTCTTTTCTGGGAAAAAAAGAATCTTAACAGCAGCAGCTTAACAGCAGACAACTAGATACTCCCGAGCAATCAGAGCAGAAGCAACTTCCCAAATATCAAAGGAAAAAAAGTCAAAAAGTCTTGCTGATGTCCATAGATCTGCCTGACATATGTGAGAGAGCAGGGCTAAACTAATAAATGGAAAAGTAACAAATGCACGCACAGCACACAAGGCCAGCAGCCACAGGGAGGGGCTGCAATAACCTAGGAACTGCAAACACTGCAGGCTACCACCTTCAGATTGGCTAACCATCTTGCCTGTTCATGTGTCCAACAAATCTGTGGTACAGACCAGAAAGACCTCAAGACAGCTTTACTGTACAGCACTAGATGATCTGAGAGTCACCAACTGAACTGGTACATCAATATATACCTTGTATGCACTTACAGTCTACATGACCTACACGATGTGAGCTGTCTCACTTGAAGGACAGCAGAAAAGAAGCACTGCAGTGAAGTAACTGTTAAGTTTCCTGACACAGTTAATTTTACTACAGTGAATAATACAGTTAAATAACCCTTTTAGAAAGGACTAATAATCCTATTTGGTTTGTTTGGTATTTTTATTTTAGAAACCTCTGCAGAGCAGAAAGCCCAAGATCTGAAGCAGTCTTTTTATTATTAAGACACTCTTACAGCATTGTGCTGTGACACAGCCTTCATTCTGAGCAGCAAAAAAACCCCAGCTTCAAGTGGAGTGAGTAAGAATGCAAGAATCTAGTGAAAGAACTAAAAATATCTACCCATTTTTTTCCACTACCTAGCAAATTTGAATTGCATAACACAATTAAATACTCAGGCCTCCCTCAAAGGAGCTAAAAAGGTAATACATACCTGCTATAGACAGGAAGGCTTAGAGTTACATGATGACTAGTAAGATAATATTTCTGAAGAAACATCATCTAGCAGGCATAACCTTAAACTAAGTACTCCTTATTTTGTTATTCTTATATGTTATTATTGTATATGGAAGACCGGGGAAGTTCCACTGGACTGGAGGCTGGCTGATGTTGTGCCCATCTACAAGAAGGGTCACAGGGAGGATCCAGGGAACTACAAGCCTGTCAGTCTGACCTCAGTGCCAGGGAAAGTCATGGAACAGGTGATCTTGAGTGCTATCACGAAGCACAAGCAAGAGAACCGGGTGATCAGGCCCAGCCAACATGGGTTTACAAAAGGCAGGTCCTGCNCGATCTGCTGGAGGGTAGGGAGGCTCTGCAAAGGAATGTGAACAGGCTGGACAGCTGGACAGATACCAATGGGATGAGGTTTAACAAGGCCAAATGCCAGGTCTTGCACTTGGGGCACAACAACCCTGGGCAGTGCTACAGACTAGGAGAAGTCTGTCTGGAGAGCTGCCTGGAGGAGAGGGACCTGGGGATGTTGGTTGACAGCCAACTGAACATGAGCCAGCAGTGTGCCCAGGTGGCCAAGAAGGCCAATGGCATCTTGGCCTGCATGAGAAATGGTGTGAACAGCAGGTCCAAGGAGGTTATTCTCCCTGTGTACTCAGCATTGGTGAGATCACTTTTGAATTCTGTGTTCAGTTCTGTGCCCCTCGCCACAAGGATGCTGAGGCTCTGGAGTGAGTCCAGAGAAGAGCAACAAAGCTGGTGAAGGGGCTGGAGAACAGGCCTTATGAGGAACGGCTGAGCAAGCTGGGATTATTTAGCCTGGAGAAGGCTGAGAGAAGACCTCATTGCTCTCTATAACTACCTGAAAGGAGGTTGTGGAGAAGAGGGTAAAATGGCCTCTTCTCCCAAGTGACAAGGGACAGGACAAGAGGGAATGGCCTCAAGCTCCACCAGGGGAGGTTCAAGCTCGACATTAGGAAAAAAATTCTCACAGAAAGGGTCATTGGGCACTGGAACAGGCTTCCCAGGGAGGTGGTTGAGTCACCTTCCCAAGAGGCATTTAAGGTGTGGGTGGACGAGGTGCTGAGGGGCATGGTTTAGTGCTTGATAGGAATGGTTGGACTCAGATGATCCAGTGGGTCTCTTCCAACCTTGTTATTCTATGATTCTTATGTTCTCAGTGTTTACATTGTTTGAATTCTGGGCAAATGACTACTTTTGAGGATAATCACAGAGTAATAAACATCACAATTTGCTGAAAGAAAAGCCCACCAAGTTATGAAAGCTGGCTCCAGAATATTTTACATACCTGATGTATCTTGTTTTCCTTGCAATGCAGTCAGAATAGAGCTAACAATCAAGGAAACTGAAAAGATTTACACCAACAGAAGACAACAGCCAAATATGACAATATGACCCACTGAACTCTGCAGTTGTGTAGCTAACCTGATATTCCTCTTCCATAAGGTTACTTGCCTAGCAGAGGACAGGAAGGCAGTTGAAACAGGGTTTTCTGTATTTTAGCGAGGTTTTTGATCCTGTTCCTCACAGCATCCTTCCAACCGCTGTCCAGCTGAGATGAGCAGGTCCACACCACACTGGATGAAGAACTGACAGGGCTCAAAGTGTTGTAGCAAATGGGGCTACATCTGTCTGGCTACCAGTGGTGTTCCTCAGGGCTCAATTCTGCAGCCAGTCCTATTCAATATATTTATCAATGGATGCAGTGTTGGATGCACCATTAGTAAGTTTACTGGTGATACTAAACTTGGAGCTGTTGACTCTCTTGAGAGACAAGATGCCTCACAGAAGAATCTAGACAGATTGGAGCATGGGATAACGATTAACAGGATGAGATTTAACAGGTTCAAGTGCCGGATTCTGTACATGGGATGAAATAACACTGACACAAGTCTAAATTAGGAGAGAAGTGTCTGGGAAGCAGCCTTTCAGTAAGGGATCTGCAGGTGCTGGTTGAGATTAAGCTCAATGTGAGTCAGCAGCGCAACCTGGTAGCAAAGATGGTAACCTGCAACCTAGGGTGCATCAAACAGCACAACCAGCTGGTCAAAAGAGAGGATTATCCTGATGAATCTAGCATTGTACAGCCTTGACTGCACTGTGTGCAGTTCTGGGTCTCACAATTTCAGAAGGATGTCCAGGCCCTTGAAGGAGTCCAGAGGAGGGCAACAAAGCTGGTGGAAGGTCTAGAAGGTATGTAGTATGAGGAGCGTGTGAAGACTCTGGGTTTGCCTCAATTGGAGGAAAGGAGGCTGAGGGGAGACTTCATTGCTCTCAACAGCTTCTTGAAGCCAGAACATGGAGAGGGAGATAATGATCTCTTCTCTATGGGATCCAGTGACAGGATGCATGGGAATGGCTCAAAGCTATGTCAGGGGAGTTTTAGACTGGACATTAGGAAGCAGTTTTTTACCAATAGGGTAGTCAAACCCTGGAATAGGCTTCCCAGATAGGGGAATGCCCCACCCATGTCAGCATTTACAAGCACTTTGTCAATGCCCTTAATAACATGCTTTAATTTGGTCATCCCCAGAAAGGTTAGACAGTTGGACTGGATGATCATGATACATCCCTTCAACTGATACAATCTAGTTCATATATCTTTCACTTCTTGAGAAAGCTATTGGTAGGTCCTCAGCAAATGGTCTCTTCTCCAGCCTGAACATGCCTAATTCCCTCAGTTTACTGCTTTTTCTTCCTCATACTGGATGCCCCAAAAATGGACACAGTATTCTAAAAACTGTCCGGTAAGTGCCAAGGAAAAAAGTATAAACATTTCCCTTAATCTATAGGCCATGGTCCTGTTCTGGTGTCCATCTTTCAAGCCAGTTACTAGAAATCTGGAGAAGCTTCATCATTCTCATGGTTGTCTCATAAAGGCCTGGAAAGATACATCTCTTTGTGTGAGCATAAGCTAACAAGGATTAGAATAGTGTAATTGCAGCCAACATACCTCCATTGAGAATATAAATTTCACAGAGCAAGAAATGTCAAGACACCATACAAGAAGCCGAATCTGAAACTGGCAAATTCAGACCAAAACAAAGACAATGTATTTTCACTGAGGAAGAATCAGTCACTGGAACAATTTACCAAGCCCAGAAGATTTGGGAAGAGGGAATTTTTGGGTTGTTGTGTTTGTTTTTTTTAAACACTGCATTCTCCCTCTGCTCCTCAAATAATTTTTCTTCCAAACAAGTGTGATGCTGTTCAGGCAAATAAGTAATATGAAGACACTGGGACTTTCAGAAAGCTGGCTGATATGATGGACTACTTGAAGCATGTTCATAAAATGGATATTAAGATCTCAATGTATTTCTAGATTTTAGGTCTGGCCTTCATATTTGAGACAAGGAGCCCAGCATTTCCCAAATTAATCTCTCTAAATTTTTTAGTTTACATATACAGTCCTCATATATCCGGTTCCCTAGATTCTGTAAACACTCAAGTGAGTCTTTTATAATCTGTGTCTCAAGGCTAGAAAAGCTAATTTTATTGTCTCGTGAACATGAGGCAATATTGTCATTAACATGACAGGTTGTAAGAGGCAAAAACTTGTTGCTTGTCCAGCACTTGAATCCAGCAAGATCATAGACAAGATCATTTATCAGGCAGTAAGCTAGAAATACTGATCATATACATGCCACGACCTTGAAAGTGCACAGCCCTGTACAGATATACAGTTATACAGAACCAGCTTATCTCAATGCGTTTCTCATCCTTTGAGAATTAACTACCTTTCCTTGCTTACAGAAAGAGCAGAATTGCAGCATTAAATCAACAGAGGCTTCCACAGATGAAATCAGAGAAGTATGTGGTGGGTTGAACTTGGCTGCCTGCCAGCTGCCTATCAAGTTGTCCTCCCACTCCCTCTCCTCAGCTGGATGGGAAGAAAATGAGATGAAAAAATTGTAGGTTGAGATAAAGGCAGTTTAATACAGAAGAGCAAAGGTCACACGTGAAACAAAAGGAAAACAGAGAGATATATTCTCCAGTTCATATCAGCAGGTGATGTCCAGCCACTTCCTGAGAGGTAGGACTTCAGTACATGTAGCAGGTGCTTCAGAAGACAAATGTCTAAATAATGCCCCCCTATGGCTCATGTCTCTAAGCTTTTACTGCTGAGCACAATGTCATATGGTATATTATAGGTCTCTGGTCAGTTTAGGTCAGCTGTCCTGGCTAGGATCCCTTCTAGGCTTGCCCACCTCCAGCTGACCAGCCTTAGAAGAGCTGGGAGTGGGCTGAGGAGACAGCACTGCTCCAGAACTGTTTATGATGCTACATCATCACTAGAAGTAGTAACAAAATTAATAATACTGTCCAGAATGAATGTTGGTTTGACCAAATGTTATTTATTACTCTGCAGTACTGGTTTTAAAACATGCCAAGCCAGGTGACAACAGCAAACTACTTAAGAACACTGTAATAGGATGTTACTGTTGGTGAATTATTGTATATGTTAGAGTCATGGCACAGTTAGGGTTGGAAGGGACATTAAAGATCACCTAGTTCCAACATCCCTGCCATGGGTAGGGACATCCCACAAGATCAGGCTGCCCAAGGACCCATCCCACCTGGTTTTAAACACCTCCAGGGATGGGGTAGCCACAACACCCCTTGGCAACATGTTCCAGTGTCTCACCCACTTTGGGTACTGGAAGGTCGCTATAAGACCTCCTCTGAGCCTTCTCTTCTTCAGGTTGAACAAGCCCAACTCTTTCAGCCTGTTCTTGTATGGAAGGTGCTCCAGCCCTGTGATCATCTTTGTAGCCTTCCTCTGGACCCGTTCCAAGAGCTCCATATCCTTCTTACACTGAGGACACAGTATTCCAGATGAGGTCTCACAAGAGAGACCTCGTATTCTTAAGTCAGATCTCAAAATCACAAGGCCTTGACCTACTAGATATTCAAAACTAAATCAAACAATCTGACACCTCTCTTCATTAAAGTTAATGGGAAGCAGAAGGAAAAACAAAAAAGGTATCAGTTAATTGTAGGTCTGCTGCATATTTTCAGTTCTCTATTACTTCAAATTATCCTAACCATTCTGCATGACCAAATTTCACCTTCCTTTTATGTTACCACCAACTTTTTTTTTTTGGTAGGTGGGGGGAAAAATAGTAGTGATCTTTCTTCACAATGTTAGGAAAAGGTTATGTCTTTATTCTAGCTATATCCAACAATCCTCCTTTTCATACAGAGCCTGCATTAAGCTGCTTTAACTTAGCCTTTTCTACCAGGAGGCTTTAAATAAGCTTATTTACTACTAAAGAGAAAATTTCCAGAAGTGTTCCAGCTTACTTTCTTTCACTAGCTGTCTTTTCAATAAAAACTGTTCTATGAAACTACGGACTTTGTAGAAAGAACTGATATAGCTAGAAAGACAAAGCCATGCAGGATTTCAGGAATGCAAGCACAACCTGCATTCTACAGTCTGTTTCACGTCCCTTCACTATTTCACTTTGCTTAATTGAAGATATTATTCCTGTCTACCAAATAATACCTTTTATATCTTTAAAACATTACAGCTAAAGCCGGCACACTGATACCTCTTAATTGCATAAAAAGCAACCTGAAAAATATTTATGACATCTATCAGGCTGGGACCTCCTCCGGAAAAGATGCAAGAGCAGCAGTTAATGTCAGCACCAACTCATGGTTTCTCAAAAGCTGGATGAAGTCACTAGAAGTTCCCTTAAGAAGGCTGCTACTGTAGGACAAGCACCTTTATATGAGTAGCTCTTGATGCATCATTTTCATACAGCAACCTCTGTAAACACAATAGCATTCAGGAACCTTACTTTGATTATAGGAATAAAGCAGGAAAAACAAGTGAGAGGAAAGTGGTTCACAGTCTTAGAATGTAAAGACTTACTAAAAGGACTATAAGCAATTGTCCAGCTCCTATAGTTGAACAAGTCCCAGTATTTATTTGTTCTTTCTCTCACACAGCTTTCATGATGCCACTACCCTTTTTGAGTTTATGGCAGCAATCTTATCCCTGTACTATAAATGATTTTATAACCTCTCTGGTCAACCTTTGCTAGTGCTGGATTACCTGCACAGTAAGTGAAAAAAAAAGGAAAAAGGGGAAAAAAAAGAGAGTAAGAGACTGAAAGACAGTATCAATACTTTATCTAGGTTATTTCTGGATATCAGACAAAAGTTATTTTGCTGTTTAAATAAAACTAATATGAAACCAACCTGATTCCATACAGATTATGAACAGCCTCATTTCCATCTTTTCCCAGTTGAATAGCTTGAATTTGTAGTAATTTCCAAATAGTTTTTACTAAACCGTGAACATTCCTGTTGACAAAAAGAAATACATTACTAACATGTATTACATTAGTTCATTCTCCCATAAGAAGAGGAATGCAGGAACAAACTGAGACTCAACCAGCCCTGATTTCTCCTTAAAGGTCTCCTCACACTTGCCAACACAATTTTGGGCAAGTCGTGCACACGCTTGTCTTTGTTTTCCTTTCCACATAACAAGCAAAATAGCAGAGAGAATAATTAACACATCCATTAAAACTTTTGGTGATTTCCTTCTGCCATGACTTAAATGAAACTGGTGCTTTCAACGTGAAAAAAGGAAAACTATGTCTTCTCTGAATGCATGAGTGCATAGGTAAAGTATACTGGTAAAAGTAACCATGTCACTGTCTACCAAGAGAAAGCAAGAGAAATCATATTGTCAGGAAAAATACTTGAGCTATCTAGCTTGCAGTGACTTTTGATCTCAGGAGACAAGGTCTACTAAAATAATATACATACAGCTGTTTTATCTCCCTCCTCCTATGATGCTTAACATACCATTCAATAACACTATTCCTCAGCTGAGCCTAACAAGAACAACTTTCAAAATTTTGCTCTCCTTTTCATAATGAGGTACTTACTAAATGTTTCCAGTCTTTCTACACCTTTGCAACCAGATCATGCCAGATGCAACCCAATTACTTTGGATTCTATAATGAAACACCCCTTCACAAGGTGAAAATTTTGCGCAAGTGGTGGATCCACATGCTTTTTATCTTTCCTTTTCACATAAGAAGCAAAATAGCAGAAAGAGTCAATTAAATGGGAATTTGCTAGCATACTGCCCAGCTTCAATTGGGTAACTAAGGAATGAGGGAAACAAGCAAAACCCACAGAATGCTCAAAAAGAAAACAACTTTCCCTGTTCTGAAACTCCTGTATTGCTGGTCCTAATTCCCAGGCAGAATATGGAAGGAGAACAGCTGCTTTAAGCTTGGCACTCAGCTCCTGAACACAAGCAGCACATTGGCATCATGTATCACAAGGATTTACCCACTTCCTATGTACACGGATACTCAGGTGATAAAAGCATTCTGGAAACTTACATACACACAGAAATCCTTCTGACAATTTCTTAAAATTACAATAATGTCTTGACTTGATTATTAAAGCTTATTCATTACTGAAAAGAGACCACAGTTTTCCCATCATCATCTACACAAAAAGCTGGAGACCAATGTTGAAAAATCAGCAAAAATGTCCATGAATATATTTACACATGTATGTAGATTTTGTATGCATGAACACACACAAAAATATGATTTTCCAGGAAGTTTAAACTCTTGGAGCATCAGAGGAAACTGAACATTGGGTCTAAGAGACAAGTTATGTACAACGTTGCACCAGAGATAAGAATGGATTCCTGTTTATATAATAAGCAGACAGTGAGAACTGCATAACAAGTCAACTCAGATAAGCATTGAATGTTCACTTCTGACAAAGCAAAATGCCCTTCCCAGAGTGCAGAATTCAATACACCAGACAATAAAACACATCAGATGCACTAAGCCCCTGATAAATTCATCACAACAGAAGAAAGAGAAGCAATAACACAACATAAGTAGTCTTTCCCAATAAATCATCCACTGGAACCCATTCAGCACTAAAAGGTACTCAGCAGTGGCAAGGGCCTTTCTCCTGGCTGCCACTTGCTGTTAATTTCACATTTACTTTATTCAAGAGACACTGTGCACAGAGCAGTGCAAAGCCACACAGCAAATGTGAATGAAATTCTGGCAGCGAACAGGATGATGAACAGCAGGCTACAATTTGAAAAAGAGTGAATGTCAAAAAAGAGGTATCAGCACTGAATGAACCAATCTGAAATAGTTTAATCAGCTCCTGAGACTACAGACACTTTAAACCCACAGACTTCCTGCTTTGCAATCCATAGTGTATGTGGTTTTAATTGTGAGAGCTTGTGGGGGACAGAGGGAAGAAGCCAAAAATACATAAAAGGTTCCTGGGTAATATGACAGCACTTACTATAGCAATCACTCCTGCGTGTTGGTTTCATCTAAGGATGGTGTAGAAAAGGGGTATACCAAACCCCATCAATACACAACTCTGGTTTTGTTTTTAAAGTTAACTCAGTCCTAACTATCCCATTTTACACTTATTATTTTCTGAAGTATAAAACTATCAGTATTTCATTTACTTATAAACTGCTGATACTGTAATAAACCCTTAGCTGAACATGAATTTCACGTTTCTTAGTCTGAAAGCCCTAGCTAATGAAACCTTCTCATCACCTTGCCTCACAGGACTCAGGTTCACATAGTCTAAACAGAGGTGCTTTTACTTCTTTGTTAATAATACAAATTCTTCCCTTAACCCCAAACTTAACTATTAAAAATGCTGTCGTTCAGAGGACAGTGGTTTACAGAAATCGTTAGTATTCTAAAAACATATTTATAAAACAATTCCTAGGGTACCATAACAACCTAATGTAAACTCTGCACAGAATCAGCATCACCACAGCAAGTTCCCAGCTGCAAATAATCTAGTCACAAGGAGGGATACAGTCTTTTTTAAAAGATCTGACTTCTTACGCATTTCACTAGTTTGCTCAAGCCTAAACTCACCTTTGGTTCAGACTTAATGTAAGAAACCACAGCCTAAAAATAATTATGTAAAAGTTAGACAGGGTAAAAAATATGTCTTGACTAGCATGGTTCCTGCAGCCTCTGTGATGAGCCCAGAGTAATACATCACAGGTGTAGCATCAAGTAGCTGGCTTGTCTGAAAACAAGGCCTGCATTCTCTAAGAAGAGAACAAGAAGTCTTAGCGCAGAAACCCAGCTGGCTGCCAAAATAACAGAAGAGAGAGATCTCCCAAGAAACTTTTTATGGTTGGTAGATTTGAATGGAAACATTTTCCCAGTTATTTATTTCCCATTTCTAAGTTTTACGCATAGTGTCTCTTTCCACCACAACTGCCTTCTTTTTGCATATTGCACAGGCAGATTAGCCCAAAACACCATTGTGAGATGCATGCATTATATCTGCAGAATTTTGTAAGAGAAAATAGCAGCAGACCTAGGTAAACTGATCTATTCTTAAGTTTGATAAGGAAAAAAACTCCAACATTCCTAATCCCTATCCACAGTGTTATGGTGATTCTTATATGAGCAACTAGTTATTTGGACAGATTGATCAGAAACTTACTTCCCTCCTGCATAATGGTAGTTGCTGCCATTTTTTCCCCCCACTTCCCTATGATAGGTACAACAAAACTAGTCAGGGCATTGATTTCTGAGAGTCCAAAGTACTAGTCTAAATTGCTAACAATTTCAACTTATGCGCATAGAATACTCTATGAGCTCTTAAGTCTGACCCACAAGGTCACACTGCCAAGATGAAAGCAACAGCCTTCAGAGTGGAAGGGCAATGCTAGCCCTTAATGCCACAGCTTATCTGAAGTTACTGTCATTTACAGAACCTCTTTCCTCTCCCCCTGTATTTACAAGGGAAAAGTAATCACTGATAAACAGCTGACAAAGTCAGGCCATCAAACACTACCTTGCTGAGGGAATTAAGCTGAGTGCTCTGTGAAGAACATAATCATGCTCAGCATGTTTCTCTGCAACAAGTGCCACCAATCCCTCAGAGCAGGCTGTTCGCAAGGCAACATTCTCACTGCAGCACTTCTCCCAAAGCAAGTTCAGAGCAGGAGTCTGAAACCAAACGCATGAAACAAGCAGTGAGAAGGGCGATACTGTTTTATCATAATTCATCTCAAACATGCTTTTAAATAAAAAACCATCTTAACAGCTTCTAGTGAAGTCTTACAGAGTACAAGAGAGGAAGCTGGGGTACAAATTTTACACCTAAGGCAGGCATTTCCCAGAGCATATCCCACTTTTCTGCCCCCTACTGTCTATGACTCCAGCAGGGACAGGACAAAACGTTCCTGAAAAAAAAGAAGCCTCTAAAGTCTAAGTGGCATAACCTGCTTCTTAGCATTTTAGACGGTGTTGCTGTATTTCAGTTTAAAACCTTTCATGGGGCAGCAAATGGGATGGCTCAGAACAGAATGCCATTTGATCAGGAAAGTTGGAGGATTTTCTGTTACAGAAACAACACGTTGCCGACATTCCCTCACAGCACCTTCCAGGTTTGGGTTTGCTGTAATAGTTTTGGGGGGAGAGGGTGGCTAAGACTTCAGACTGGGAGGAAAAAATCCACATATCATGCCATACTTCTTGAAATTTGTATAGTGATGTGGAAGACTTCTGCATAACTAGATGTTGGTGTGGAACAGAATTAAGACTTCTGCCATTAAGACTTCCAGTGGAAATAAAACTGCTATTCGGATCCCAGAGACATACTGTTTCTATCTGTACACACACTGTTAACTACCCTACTTTACTCCTAGGATTTATTAAAATGACACAATTGTAGAATGGGAAACCAGAGACAAACATAAGCACATACGAATGGGAGAGGTGACAAAAGTTAAAAATTGCCACAGACCTGGTCAGATGACTGTCTGATCTTCTGCAAAGAAACATTTTCTTTCAATACTGCAGCAATCAGATGACCCACTGCCTAAAAGAAGAAAATAAAAATTAAAATCACATGCAGATCAAGTATTATTTTTCAGTTCTCTGTCAGAAAGAACTGACACTGCTGTTGCCATACAATCATTTTATTAATATCTGAAACACCAAACTTACAGGTATGGAAGCTGAAATATATTTTAGGGCCAACAATTTCCATAATGCTGCAATATTTTTTTACTGTTATCCTGAGGCAGGAGGGAAACTAACTTCCATAGGTCTCCATATAAATCCAAAGGTCTCTTTGTACAGAGTCTCTTATAAGATTAGAATCAGGTACCTAATCAGAATTGCAGAAATTCTAATGTACCATCTGCACCAGACATTTACATCTCTGCTGCTGTACAGATTTTGGTGTACACAGCAGCACCGGTAATTATTAAATCCTTCAGTATATAGAGAAGTGGAAGCAAGAGAGGACACGGAACACAGCAAATATAACTACTTGCCCAGATCTGCACATTACAAGTTTTGCCAAACATTGATAACAAACATACTCTGGTATCTGAAGCACTCTAGTATCCCCTAGCATACCTACTGCCAGAAATGTTTCATTTGCCTTAAACAAGGCATTTGAAGTTAACAGTACTCCTTATAAAGCTACTTTGTGGCAGACATAAAAACCAAGATTTTAATTTGGTCAAGGGCCAACATCCTCCTAAATAATGCTTCAGTTCTCAAGAATGAGAGCTTCAGCTCTGAAGAACAGCATATGTTTGCTTATTGGAGGTTTACAATCAAGCTTATTCTATTTTAATAAAATGAATGTCTCATTTCCTCAAATTGCCTTAAAAAAAAAACCCTAAGTGTGGAATGAAATACTAACATATCCTCTAGAGCTTCAGGTATTCCAACTCATATCTAATGCCTTATTTCTCTTGCTTAATAATCATTTATACTGCTACACAGAAAAGCATTTCTCTGTGCAAGAAACTCTGTGTGAGAAATCTCTTCATAATAAGAGCACAAAAATGTTTCAGACTATCAACATACCCAGAACACCACCTGCATCTACTCTTCTATGCTAAAGACAGATCCTTACTTTTGGAAAAAGTTAACTAGGAGGCCAGCAAGAAAAAATAGTAACATTTCTATTATGCTAGTGTATAAAAATACAAGACCATGTCATTTAAAAAGTCTTCAAATTTCTGCTCCTTTTAACTTCTTTGGATACTAGTTGCTAGCCTGACACTACAAACAGTAGCACTCTCAGGTAACAGTTTACAGTTCCAGGAAAGATGACACTTTAAGCCTTCTACAAGGATTACATCTGTCAAAGCTCTGAATATGTATTCCAATAAATTTGACCTAAAAGGACACTTTATTATTTGGAAATCTTACTCTTGTGAAAACAGAATGAGAGAATGGGACAAAGTCAGCTATTTATCTCTGTTTCTCTGCAGCCATCCTACTGCAAGAGCAACAACACAATCACCAGGCAGGCTAGATCTTGGTTTAACTTGATTAATGCTTTTAAAAATAATTACCTGTGACTGAATAACTGCATTAGGAAATTCAAGTCGCTTATTGATGTCATCCAACATTTTGGCTTTGGCATATGACAATAATTCTCACTCTACAAAAGAAAGTAAAGAATTATACTTTGGACTAGGAGACAAAGTATGCTACTTTCCAGGAAAAAAAAAAATTTAAAAATCATAAGATTTACACTGTACTTAACAGAAGATATAAGCATTGAAGCATATCTTTCCCCCTAGTAAGACTACAATATCACTTTGCTTTATGGGCTTAAACCCACAAAATGGTGATACTCACTGGTCTTGCGCAAAGAACAGGTAACTGACATTTCTTGAAGCTGGAGCAAACACACAGTTCCACTGACAGAGCATATGTGTACTCTAAGAACGTTGATCCTTGAGTGTATTTTTGAGTATATTTCATTGACTTGAAAACTGGACAGATCAAAGAGCGTTTCTAAAACGTGACTTAAAATGCAAAACCCTCCACAGTTTTTTGATTATTTAATGCAAACCCAAAAGTAAACCCAATAAAAGACCCACCTGTGAGACTGTAAATCATAATAAGGGGCTGGAACACCTGACAATGAAACTTCTCTATAAGTTGGAATATACAGGCACCCACAAGCATATAGGAACCTAAAGCTGGAGAAAAGTTCAAACTCAGCATATCCTGTGGCACACCAAGGACGCTGATGCCAATAGCAAATACTTCACCTAACACACCTCTAGTCACTTGGGATGGCTTCCTTAAAAAAAAAACAAACCTAGCACTTGCTGAAAATCCAAGTGCAATCCTTCACAGTACACATTGAGAAAAATATATAGGCACAGCACTCCAGTTTCAAGCCACGCTTCCAGTGTGACATTTACAGAATCTTGCCATTAATTTTCAAAAAATGGAATTAAATCATGTAAGTGTGCAAATGCACCATATGCCACACCAAATTCCAATCACCGCAGAAAATCTCAAAATTAATACTGAACACCTCAATAAGTACAAATTTGTAGCAGATAAAGAGCAAAATATTACCATATGACTGTGAACTATATTTCTGGAAGCTCAGGAAGAAAAAAACTTTTAACTCTTAATATGTATAAGCAATGCCTGTAAATTCTTACAGGATTACTGGACAATTAAGGCTGGCAGGGACCCAATACCTCTAGTTCAACCTCCTGCTCAGAAAAGTTCACCCGCAGGGTTAGACCAGGTTGCTTAGAACTTTGTCCTATGAAAATTTAAAAACCTCCAAGAAGAGAGCAGGCACTGCCTTACTGAGCTGTTCTGACTCATAAAAGTTTTCTTGTCATCATTAACCCAAGTGTTTCCACCACAGACTGCTGTGAAGAGTCTGTCTGTGTCTTCTTCATCCCCTTCCCACTGGTGCCAGGGTTGTTCTTGGGAACCCCTGAAGCCACCCCACCTTCCAGCTGAACCAGTCTCACAGTCTCTCTCTCCTCACAGGGAAAGGGCTCTAGCCCTACTGTTGCAGTGGTCTGTCCTGAATTCACTCCTGCTGGTCAGTGTCCCTCCCATATGGGAGGATCCAAAACTGGACATGTCCGTATGAGGTCTAACAAGTGCTGAGCAGAGGGGTATAAATCCCACCCTAACCTGGCTCCCTAGGGCTGTGCCCTGTTCATGTTGCCTGGGGCACCGACTCATAGGGCCTACAGCTATCTCCAAAGAACTGTTCCCCAACCAGTCGATCCCCAGCCTGTACTGTAAGGGATGGAGCAAGACAGGGCACTTGATATTGCTGAAACTCCTGGAGTTCCCATCAGCCTGTTCCTCTAGGCTGTCCAAAGGGAAGCCCCAACAGTGAGCAAACATTCAACCTCTGACACAAGAACACTGCAGAAAACAGTGTTGAAAGCCTACCTAAAGTTGAGGCAAATGACATCTACTGCTCACCCCTCATCTACAAACCCAGTTATTTAATCCTTTAGTAAAGGCAAGCAGATGGGCCTGGCATAAATTTTCCTTGGTAATAAATCTTCCTTGGTAAATGCATACCCATGTTTATCTTCCCAATAGGAATCACTGAATCGAAGCTTAGGCTGGAACAAAGATCTCCAGAGAAAAAGAAACAACAAAACTTCTTCCTAATATGTAATATGAATTTTGGTTCATATATAATTTGTTTTATTTTATATAGCCATTTTCTTCCTGTTACCTTCTGTCCTATTGCTGTGCACCTCTGAGAACAGTCTGGTCCCACCTTTTCCGTATCTTCCCAGCAGTCAGTTGCACACAACAATAAAGTCTCTCTTCTCCAAGATGAGCTAGTGCAGCTCTCAGCCTCTTCTTAAATATTTTGTGCTCCAGACCCCTGACCATCTCAATGACCCCTACTGCACTTGGGTTTAGGGTCCTTTTTGTACTAGGAAGCCCAAACGCTGGGTATAGCACTCCAGATGCTATCTCACAAGTACCACATAATGGAGAACCATCATGATCACAGATGTCACATTCATACTTATACAGCCCAAGACACAGCTGGCCTCCTTGCTGCCTCCTGCCTTGTTGACTCACATTCCACCTTAGTGTCTGCCAGGATCCACTTTCAGACCTTTTCTGTAGAGCTGCTTCCTAGAGAGTTGACCTCTCACTGTATTGGTGCAGGGGATTATTTCAGTCCAGATGCATGAACTTGCATTGCTCCCTGCATTCACTGCATCCACATATGCCTGAAAAGTACCCTAATTATCAGTGCTTTGAATGTTCTTTGCAACTCAACATCAGCCACAAATTTGCTGAATGCACCCCATCTCACTGTCCTAATTATTAAAGAAAGCACTGTGTAATATTGGGCCCACTACTGATGCCTGCAGGACATCATTACCTGCCAGTATGACAGACTTAGCACTATCGATGATCACTCAGCACCCTAACATTAGGGACAACACGAATTGCTAATGCATGACCACACCAGCTTACCAAAAGCAACTACAGCAAGGTAACATCAGCTAAGTAATAGAAAGTGATGTCTGGGAGCAGTGACAGCACATCTCCAAAATTTGTTGCCTTTTGCTCAAACTAAGGACTCTGACTCAAACTGGCATTCCTATCAAAGAGGTATAGTGCCAACAGAATCACAGAATCATAAAATAACCAAGTTGGAAAAGACCCACTGTATCATCGAGTCCAACCATTCCTATCAACCAATAAAACAATGTCCCTCAGTACCTCATCCACCCACACCTTAAACACCTCCAGGGAAGGTGACTCAACCACCTCCCTGGGAAGCCTGTTTCAGTGCCCAATGACCCTTTCTGTGAAATATTTTTTCCTAATGTTCAGCCTGAACGTCCCCTGGTGGGGTTTGAGGCCATTCCCTCTTGTCTTGTCGCCTGTCACCTGGGAGAAGAGGCCAGATCCCTCCTTTCCACAACCTCCTTTCAGGTAGTTGTAGTGAAGGTTCCCACAGCTTGCTTGTCACATACGAAGCACTTCAAAACTCACTCAAAATAACCAGATTTAAATAAAAAGCAACAGTACAAGAGGGAACGGCCTCCAGATGAGCCCGGGGAGGTTCAAACTGGACATGAGTAAAGATTTCTTAACTGAAAGGGTTATCAAGCACTGGCACGGGCTGCGCAGGAAGGTGGCTGAGTCACCATCCCTGGAGATGTGTAAAAGACGGGTAGACGAGGTGATTAGGGATATATTAGTAATGGGCAGGTACACCCCATCCCCCGTCCCCACGCCCTCGACGACAAGGCGCTCCTCACCTCACCTCGCCTCTCCCTTCCTCCTCTCCTCTCCGAGCGAGACCTCAGACCGCCTCCCCGACAGATCACGGACGCGAACACCCTCGCACGACTCCACCACCCCCGCGGCTGCGGCGCCTGCGCGGCTGCGGCGCCTGCGCGCTGCCCGGCGGGGCGGAACGGGGCGGGGGCGTCCGTCCCCGCGGATTTTCAGCCGGGACCGGGATCCTGGGGCGGGTCTCAAGGGCCGGGGATTCCCTGTCACGGCGAGCATCGCGCGCTGTCGCGTCCCGACTCGCTGGGCCGACGCCGTTCGAAAAAGCCCCCACACCCTCGACTTCCCTCGCATCCCAACTGACATAGAGGCTCCAGCGGCTCACATAATCACAGAAGGGTTTGGAATTGAAAAGACATTAAAGATCATATAGTTCCAACCTCCTACCGTGGGCAGGAGCATCTCCCACCAGACCAGACTGCCAAGGCACATCCAACCTGGCCCGGAACACCTTGAGGGATGTGGCATCCACAGCTTCCCTGGGGAACCTGTGCCAGTGCCTCGCCATCCTCATGAATAATTTCCTCCTTATGTCTAGTCTAAATCTGACCCGTCCAATTTATAGCTATCCCCCCTCATCCTATCACTACATAGTCCCTTCCTGGCTTTCCTGTAGCCCCCTTCAGGTACTGGAAATTCTCCCCAAAGCCACCCCTTCTCCAGGCTGAACAAACCCAACTCGCTCAGTCTGCCTTCATAGCAGAGGTGCTCCAATGCTCAGATTATCTTTGTAACCCTCCTCTGGACCTGTTCCAACAGCTCCATATCCTTCTTAGGTTGAAGATTCCAGAACTGGACACAGTACTCCAAGTGTTGCCCTACAGGAGGAGAACAGAGGGGCCGAATCACCTCCCTTGACCTGCTGGCCACGCTTCTTTTGATGCAGCCCAGGATATGGTTGACCTCAGCTGCAAGAACACATTGCTAGCTCATGTCAAACTCCTCATCAATAAGCAACTCCAGGTTCTTCTCCACAGGACTGGTCTCAGTCACATCACCACCCCTCCCACACACCCCCCACACCCCCAATCTGCATTGAAATAGAGGATTGCCCTGGCACAGGTGTAGGGCCTTGCACTTGGCCTGGTTGACCTCCATGATGCTCACACAGGCCAACTTCTCCAGCTTGTCCAGGTCACTCTAGATGACATCGCATCTTTCTGGTGTAACAACTGCATCACTCAGTTTGGTGTCATCTGTCCTCTGCAGACTTGCTGGGGGTGCATTCAATCTCACTGTCTGTATCACTGGTCCCAGTATAGACCCCTGAGGGAGATTACTTGCCACAGATCTCCATCTGGACATCAAGCTGTTGACCACTACTCTGTGCACCCAACCATCCAACCAATTTCTTATCCACCAAGCAATCCACCCATTACATCTATTTCTTCCCAATTTAGAGAGCAGAATGTTGGGGTGGACTGTGTCAAAGCTCTACAGAAGTCCATATAGAATAGTTATTTGAATAGCTAGCAAATCTTTATCATTTATTATTCCATCAGAATAGAGAAATTAAAGCTGAATGGAGACGGGAGAGGCTGTGCAGTAAACCAAGGAATAGTTTTGACTTGGAAAGAGACAAATAAAAACTTCTAGTGGCCTTGCCTCTCTGGGGTTTTGAGGTCTTCACATGTTGACCAGATTAAAGGAAGACAGGGCATTTATTGTGAGAATTTTAGTGCGGGTTTCCCCCTATTACAGTAAGTTTGACATGGAGGAAGAATTGCATAGTTGAGCTTTTTCTCCATTGCACAGGATGTGAGTGGGGTGTCAGCTTTCTATAGCAGGGAGTTGGGGGAGGCCATATGGGTAATTTAGTTGCCAGTAGGAAGTGGGAGCTGCCTCCAGGTTCCTCAGTGGCAATGCACTGGCTGAATTTGCACTGTGCTAAGAGATTGGTGCAGCATAACATAGGCCTGAAGGCCATGCTGGACATGCTGTGCCACACAGCACAGCTCTGTAGCTACACTGAGGTCAGCTGTGATGTGGGTCTCTGACTCCATGACATGCAATGATCTCCTGGTCAGCATCAGTACATTCCATTCCTTGATGCACATGCACATTACTTTTTCAAAAGATATCACAAATTACAGATTAAATTAATAACATAGGGGCTTCTCTGATCCAAAGTGTAAGACCCATTACAGCAGAGATGACCTATTCATGATCACTGACTCCTGGGACACAATGTCTTTTCTAAGGCTTCCAGTGCGGCTTGTCAAGTCCATGCCTCGTGGGCTGTCCCAACGACTGCCACATCCACTGCTGTAGCAGGTAGGTGTGGGAGATGTGGTTGCATTTGGTGTGCTGCTTTGCTGTAATGTTGTGTGGGAGATGTGGTTGCATATGGTGTGTTGCTTTGCTGTAATGTTACCCTTTTTTCCCCCACCTTAACAGACTATTTTTATTTGTTAACATAACCTTTCAGCCAAGCAGCTTTCCTTTCTGAAGCTGCCATGTTGCAGAGCTTGTCTAGACAGATGAAGTGTGTCTCAGGAACATGTTAACTGAGGAAACTTCACTGATCATGACTCAGCTCCATGTTAAACCCAAGAGAGAACACCCCTGGTCTCTGAGTACAATGCTAGGTTTGCTATTGCCCAAATAAGCATTAGCCAAAATGGCTGTCAATTAGATGAAAATTGCAACAATATCTCTGGAAGGGAAAGAAAATATTTTTATCTTAACAGCTCTGATTCTGCTTTTACTGCAGAATCTTGCTTTGAGAAGCATCTCACCAGAGTGGTTTCAAGCTTGTCACCAGGATACCAGAGGTATCACATCCATTCTCTGGATTAATCGACTCTTGAGCCTGATTCCCAGTACTGATTCACAACACTGTTTCTTGCAGATCACCTAAGTACATTGATGCATAAGTACATTGAACGTGTGTGAGCCGAACACTCTCACAAAGGGCTTTTGGTAGCTCCAGAGACTCAGTCCTGGCTAGAGAAAAAAAGAAATCCACGTCACTTGTATGAAATGGTCTTAATCAGGTTTTGGTACTGTTTTTTTTTCTATGCCTTGATCTCAGAAGCAGGAAAAAACACAGAAGATAGATCCTAATAAACATGTCTAAATTAGCAGATATATCTTTGACTGCCTTTCAACTTGCAAGCTTTCCAGAGCCTAAATGTGAAATCAAGATATATTATCTGTAGTTCCCTGGTGTCCTCACCTTCCAAGGACTTCCATTAAAGTAAAAGAAATACTTGGGAGTTATGAAGGCAATATCACTGCCAAAGCTATAACCAGGTTTGATTCAAAGCATATCATGCCAGCTGCAGATTATGCTGCAAATTTTGCTTTCACTAGTCAGATTTGAAATAAACTTGACATCTCTGGGATGTATCTCCAGCATCATTTCCTGCTGGTCTTAATGTGGCCTATCTGATATAAAAGTAGAATTTATCTTGCTTGAATTGGGCAGCTAAATAAGCATACCACCCTCCAGTTCCTATGACAAGAATTTTTACAAAAGTCAATAAATCCATGAAAACTGCCCTGCTCACTGCCCTGTGAATTCTCTTTCAGGAAAGAAACTAAAGAGGAACCCTTGGCCTCAGTTACGCTTTCTCTACGATATTCTGGGTTGTTTTATCAGAGGACAGTCATCCCATGATGGGTTGATGTGCTGGTAATGCTCCCCTAGAAACATCAGAAGGTCCTCTTGGCAGCTTTTGTAATCTGCTGTGATGACTCCCAGTTAAGGTTATCATCCAAATGACAATCATGCAGTAACTGCACTGATAATAGCCTAATCTGCATATCTTGTTTGTTATATGGAGTTTTACCCAAGCCAGAAAGCAACTTTAGCTTTAAAAATGAAAGAAAGGAATAACAAAAGTCACAGTTTAGAACGTATTGTAGAAATCAGTAGCAGCAAAGCCTGCCTCTATTAAAATTCTTTTTTAAAAAATCTTTTAAGTCAAATAAAATATTGTTTCAGGAAATAGACCTATGTCTTTAGCCTTTATTACTGAGATGAAGGCTTATTTAAACACTTTACATTTTTAAATGCAGTTGCTTTTACTACAAACAGTAGTCAGCTATGAAGGGGCATCACTCCACACAGAACTTCCTTGGACTTCTATGAAAGTGAATTGTGACAGCAGAATTGAGCAAAAAATCCCTGGTTTGCATTCTTAAAGACCGTTGGGATTAATAGAGGTTAAAATTGTTTAACACTTGTCAGGGAGTGCTCTGTGTCTCCTGAGATTAAGTATGAAATGCCTTACTGAACCCTATCCTGCAGCATTTCACAGAATAAAAACTCCCTTTGTCTTAATGCAAGCAAGGCCACAGGATAGCTAGGCTGCCTGTAACTGTACATGATTTGCTTTGCTGAAAGGTAGCATAGAAAGTTTGAGACACATTCTTGGCAAAGACAAATTGCTACCACTCTTGGAACATTTCAGTTTCCCATTGATGGTAGTGAGAAAGTGGTGCAGAGGTAAGATGCTGAGGTATTAAACCCTGAATACTCTACAGGCTTGGGGAAGAATGACTGGACAGCTGCCTGGTGTGAAAGGACCTGGTGTTGGTCGTTGACTGCTAGCTAAACATGAGCCAGCAGTGTGCCCAGGTGGCCAAGAAGGCCAATAGTATCCTGGCCTGTTTCAGAAACGGTGTGGTCAGGAGAAGTAGGGCAGTGATTGTCCTTCTGTACTCAGTACTGGTGAGGCCACACCTCAAAATACTGTGTTTAGTTTTGGGCCCCTCACTATAATAAAGTCATTGAGCTACTGGAGTGTGTGCAGAGAAGGGCAAACAAGGGTGAAGGGTCTGGAGCACTAGTCTTTATGAGGAGTGGGTGAGGGAACTAGCGTTGTTCAATCTGGACAAGAAAAGGCTGAAGGGAGACCATATTGCTCTGTACAACTATCTGCAAGGAGGTCATAGTGAGGTAGGTGTTGATCACTTCTCCCAAGTAACAAGTGATAGGATGAGAGAAAATGGCATCAAGTTGTGTCAGGGAAGGTTTAGATTGGATATTAGGAAAAGTTTCTTTACTGAAAGAGTGGTGAGGCATTGTAACAGGCTGCCCAGGAAAGTGGTTGAGTCACCATCCCTGGAGGTGTTAAAAAACAGTGTAGTGATGGTCATTTGTGACATGGTTTGGTAGGCATGGAGTTGTTAGACTGATGGTTAGACCTTATGGTCTTAGGGATCTTTTCCAGCCCTAAAGATTATATGATTCTACAATTTGAGTATGCATGGACATCATTAAGTCATTAATCTGTCCGTGCAATCTCCTGGTGTTTATACATTTGGTCATACATTAATCTGAATTTGGTGTCAAGGAAATAAAAATGAAAATTACAAGCAGATTTGGATTGTTGAGGCATGTCTTTAATTAAAATAAAGGGTTCCCAGGAAGCTGTCAATATAGCGCAAATCCACTCTGAATATTTCCTTTCCGCATTTTGAGGTCCATTATTCATAAAAAACCTCTCATTTGCTTCCAGCTTTCCTGTTTGTAAAGCTCTCATTGGCTTTGGAAGCCCATGGTAGCATCTGTGAAGTCTGATCCTAAAGCAATGTACTTGTCATCTTGCAGGCCACATTTTAAATATACTAATATTGAATTGTGTTCTGAACCAAACTTACAGAAGTGATTCTACTATTAATTTTGATAAATGTACTTAAATAGTTGCTCAAACTTGCTGATTCATAATTACATAAAGCTGTCAAGCCAATCTTCAGCTGCTGCAAATAAATGAGTTTCTGAAGTTTGTGGAACACCTGTGTCTTTCCCTGTAACCTTAAAAATGCATTTATGTGTCATGAGAACTATTATCTACTATGTAACAGAAAAAGACCTGGAACTCTTCCCAGCTTTTTCATTTGTTTATATTAGGACACTCTAGTTTCTAGGATCAAAAGCAAGGTTATGGTTTGTAACTGCATTAGTTTAGCCGGCAGAAAACCATTGCACAGCTACTCTCTCATTCCTTCTCTGTAGGGAAGAGAATCGGAAAATGAAAGGAAAAATCATGGGTTGAAATAAAACCAGTTTTAATAGAACAATAAGCGAGGATTAAACAACAATAATAAAAATAATAAAATACATAAACTGATACTCAGCCTGTCTCGGGTAGTAGTCGCAGAATGCGCCCTCCAAGCCGTGACCACCAGGTGGCAAACGAAGCAAGTATAGCACTTCCATTAGGCGCCGGAGTCACAGCCAGCGCAGGGATCACCGAAGGTGGAAACCAACTCAAGCACAAGAAATTGGACACTGGGACTTAATACCAGACTTAATAACACTACTTATTTATTTATTTAACATACTCAATGTATGTTTTCAAGACAAGGCTTTAATTTTAATGTTCTCATTGAAGTCCATTGGATTTCACCTGAACCATCCAAGCAAAAAATAAAACTAAGAGCTGATGTGAGCTTTTTTGTGACACATTCTGCAAGGATTTATACTACTTTTCGTATAGACAGTGCTAGTGATGTGAAAGGAATCAGCAGCATGAGGGAAAACTAGTAATGTGAGTGAACTCGCTGTTGAAAAAAACGTTCAGTGAAACATACTATTTTTTCTTACTGCTTAAGGTGCTTTTGCATTTCTGTCTTTTGCCTGGTGATTGTTTTGGGGTTTTTCCTGTCTGCCTTTCCACCTTACATTTTTTTTTTACTAACAGTTACATCCTTCAGGGCTCTTGTAGAGCCGTGTTTCTGATGGGTTACGTTTTCTGGGCTCACTGGAGTTAAATTGCCTTTAGTTCTGTTTGAGACTACATTCTGGAACCCTGGAGATTTCAATCTCATTATCAATGCAGTCACTTACACTGAAATGCTTTCCAGTGTTTGCAGTAAGATCAGTTGTAGGACTTTAAATACTTCTTCAACCAAAACTTTCCATATTTTATTGACTTGATAAAGTATCTGTGAACCTCATTCCAACTGAACTGAGGTTTTTAGAGCACCTTGTGGAGAGCTGAGGAGTTTTATTTGAAATTGTAAATATAAGGAGAAGTATCTGGAATTAATGTCAAATGGTCATGGAAAGCATTCTGATAAAAAATTCATTATGCATTGAGGTGTGCCTGCCGTTAGGAGGAGTGTAAACAGACTGCAGCTGCTCCACTACTAAAATTTGTTGAATTTGGTGTCCACACAAAGCTTATGTGGAAGGGCTTCTGAAACCTGCGTGGTGGGTCAGACTATACTGGCTGCAGCTACACTCTCTCTTCAGCAGCTGGCAAAGCACTTCCACCCACCTTGATTCTGCTTTGTTCCCTATTGTGCCTTCACAAAAATCACCTCCAGCTTCCTTGCAATGCTATGATTACTAGCTGACTCCTAAACATCTGTATGTTGAGCGGTCTTGCTTTACAGCTTTCTTATGTGTCAAAGTAACTATTTCTCATTCATATAATTTCTGTTTAGATTTCTGAAATATGCCTATCCAGCTCCTAGGGCCAGGCTTCTGCAAATACATGTGTAATACATTCCTTAAACTTTGCAATGTTCTTTCAAATTCCACATTTGTCAAAGCATTTCTTATTTATAGTTGATCCAGCTGTGAATTTCAGTCTCCCTGTTGTCCCATGCTACCTTCATTTACAAAATTTTTACTATTTTGTCAATTTTTATTTTCTTAAGGCCAAACCTTGTCGTCATTTGGTTTTACTACTTGCCCTACTTCATGCCTTATTTTATTGTCCTTGGTAAGGTCATTTATCTCTTCTTGTTTCAATTTCCCATCCTCACAGATAGGCTAAAACTACTTTCAGAGTCATAGTGGAGGCACAATCATGAGTTTATTAAAGATGAGGACAACTAAGATTGTATAGTTATGCAAATACTTGTCACTGATAAAGAATTCTGATTTTCCCCATGAGTTTCTCGCCAGGGTAATGCTAAGCTATTCCAGCTTCTCACTCACTTTCTAGTGACACTGGGAATAAGGAAGGTTTGGCTAGGTCATGGCTCTTGCAAAAGAAATTGTGAAGGTACTGTATTAAGTCTTTCTGATTCACCTGTGAAGAAGCTACAGCATAAGGACAAGTAGCCCATGATCAAGACACAGTGGTCATCTTATGCATAAACTCCTGTCCTGGACAAAAGCCAACTTATGAAATTAATACAGTGGTCAGCACAAGAACCTGGTGAGACTGAGGACAATCATGTAATTCCTTACAATCTTTGGTTGATATCCAGTAAGGAGATACACCATCAGACCAACAACTGAGAACACCGATTTAAATGGAGTTACTCCCTTGTATGTATAATCAGACTCTATCCTGGTTATGATTGTGGAAATCCAGAACAGGTTCTCTGAACCTGGTCTTTACATAGGCCTAAGCTGAGTACAGAATTTGACTGTGTTTCTTTGTCCAGGAGCATTTCCTCTAGGGGTTACACCACTGTGAGGAAATAAATAACTAAACGCTTCCTTGTGGGCCTCTCAACAAGACTTCCCACTCTGAACAGATATCCTTATGTTTCCCTAGAGGTCTTTAAACATTTTTTTCTTACGTCCTATACTGTAATATTGTGCATAGCTATGATTCCCTTTCTGTATTTATCTTTTGTCATTACTATGCCCCTCTGAGGTGGCTGGTTGTGAGTTATAAGCTATTTCATACTGTTTTCTATAACTTGCACCCATGCTTTTAAAGATCTTTTCCACTGACCAGGGTTTAATATGTTACCAGCTAAAGTGCTTCTTTTCTATTTGATTTGTGATTAGAAATAGACAAGCCAATAAAACCTCAAAACAGGCATGCACTTGGCTCAGGCTGCTTGGCATTTGTTCAGTCTACACAGCTAACTCAAAAAAAAAACCAGTCCAGAGAGGTTATTTTACCGTTAGTTCCTGGCAGCCAGAGTGGCCTTACAAAGCATCTCGTACATATTCTTTGTTATATATATAAGATCAGCTTGCAGGGTCATTTTAAGTTTTGGCTCCAGTTCAGACAAGCATCTTAATGTTGTAATCAAAGTATCTGGCTTGGATCAGTAATGGGCTATAATTTTATATATTGTCTGCATAAGGAAATTAAAACATCTCAAATACAGAAATTCAGACTGATGATATATTTTAAAGTCACTATAGTTTCCCTTCCATCCAGTAATACTAGCTGTTTCAGCTAGTTGATTTTTTTAAGCATTTGAAAACAAAGCCTATGTAAAAGTCAGTCCCTATATATGGGTCACAAAATTCAGACTTCAAATGGAAATTTAAAGCAGCTGTGTTTAAAACACTGAAGACAATTCAGTATGTCCAAATGAGCTGTGAAACAGCTTCCCTTTATTTTGTCACAAGACATATCTGCCCTGTATAAGAAAATAATACAGAAAGGCAGCAGTTCCTTTCAACTGTGTGTGGAATCACCAACAATATAGCTATGAAATACAGCTCTTGTTAGGTCAGGTGCACTGCTGCGCTAACATAGCACAGTTTCTTCCAGAATTAGCTGTATATTGAGCTGACATGTTGACTCACATTCCATCTAAGTCAGGGATCCCGGATCTGTACGTCACTCTTCACACCATGATGCAGGTACATCTAAAGGTGTCTGAAGGTTTCTGAACACAGGAACTGGTCCCTACTGGGAAGCCTACAGCTATATCTGTTGTTTCAGCAGACTTAAAAAATATGCAGGCACTTTTAGCATTGCAGTAGCTGATTACACAAACTTTTTAGTACTTAAATACCCTCATGAACACAACCCAAATGTCTTTCATTTTTCCAGCAGCTGTACAATTACTCCATGGTAAACCCTGTTTTAGCAGTACTGGATGGTACTACTATGAAATTGTCTTCATCTTTGTACCTCTGCCGTTATTTCAGCCAGGGGCTTTGCACTTTCATATAGATGTAATTGCATCCATCTGCCATAATGAAATGATAGAATGTTTATATTAACTGTTAATCCAAAATGAAGAAAATAGTTGCACTGGTTCATCATTTAACCAGCTCGAGACTGTTCTTAGATTCTGCTCCTGTCAGCCAAAGATTGTATCTTAAGTTTGTGAAACTGACAGATTTTTAAATGGCTGTAATTGCATCGTGATCCCTTCAGCTTGAATACAAATGCTATTTTTAATTTCCTTCATTGTTGTTTAAAAATCAACATTGCTTCACAACCGATGCATATTAAACAACTCCCTTTTCTTTTCCAGATTTGAGCTTGAATTTGCAGATTTTTTCTAAGTAATCATTACTCAATTGATTGGTCTCAGTTAAGTAGTTAAAAAGACTATTGGAATGAATAAAGTTAGGTAGTGGAATCATCTCCACTGAAAAATCTTGTGATTATTCAGTCTTTTCTAAAGTCAAATGGAAACTGTTTTTTCTCCAAATACTTAAGAAATAAAATCAGCTTAGAAGAATTGCAGAGGACTATCCAGCTCCATTTCTTCTTGTAGAATCCCAAGTTAGAGAGATGTATATAGACTGTGAGTATGTGCCAGAAAACTCACCCATTTAAAGGGTTCAGGAAAACTGAATTGTCTCACTGATATCTGTTAAGAATAAATTGATTTTCCAGTTACTGATATTACTTCATCTTATCCTCAACTGTGGCACAACCTAGAACTTTTGAAGAAAATGTCTCACTTCAGTGGAAGACTTTTTTATCTCTCTTCTTTCCAGTTTCTTCCATGGATGAAAATTTAAAATCCACCAACCCTAATCATACAGTGTAGTGGAGGCTTTTTAATTCTTGGGCACCAACTCCCTTCCTAAGCAGGTCGGATATCACCAGCTATATTAGAGCTCCTATTAAAAGCTTAATAGCTACTCTGTTTGGCTAGGCTCTTACTAAAACTTCTCTTTTTGAGTTGGTCTGAGTATGAAAGTTGTTCTGCTCATCTGCGCTCTGATTCTAGTAGAACAGAAATGTCAAAGATACCATAAAGTAGGACAACTATTAAAATGATTATAGTTTTGTGGCTTTAAAGAAAAAAACCTCAAGCTTCAGAAAGGACTTTTGTTTCTTGACTTTAACATAAAACCAATCAGGAACACAGAGAGGCAGACTTCTTGGAGACAAAAGACATTTGCTCTTTTTCTCATCTGATTTGTTCTCTTTTGCAGTATATGTATTTGATGTTACCTAAAAGAACCCTTCCTTTCTCAGAAAGCAGTAGATCAGGAGGAAGAAAAAGCCTGTAGATGCTTTTTTCAGAAGGGCCCTGACAATCTATCTTTCTTGCACATATGAAGCTTTAAAGTTACTGGAATAATCTTTGATGGGTTTATGGGCTCAGCAGCAGTTCTTATGCATACCGGTTCGCTGGGTAGCCCAATGCAGGGAGACTAACTGTAGGTATGCGAGATACTGGATCTGCACATCACATTTTTTAAACACAGATATTCATATGCCTGAGGAGTTAATGTCAGTTATTTTCAGGTCACATTGTAACTCATGGAATTTTTACAAATAGTATTCACCCTTTTGAGTAATTAAGTACTGAATTTATTGATCTGGGCTAACAACACCTGTCAGAAAAATAAGATACAGCTCGGTAGTTCTGAAGTGATTATTGAGTTAGAATTTCTGTAATATGCGTTTTTCGTACCCGAGAGAAAAGAGAGAAGGTAGGAATCGTTGGATATTCAAGAGACTTCTGGAGAGGTCAAATGAGGACAGCAGCGCAATGACTCCACGCGCCATCCCATGGTGGAGTCTGAAACGCCCAGGGAGGGAGTTTCGTTTGGATGTAGAGCTGGGGAGAGGATGGCGGCGTTGACTGTCGAGTTTTTGAGTCGTAATCGTAATCAGAAAAGTAATCTAAAACATGGTTATGGAACCGATAGAAACACTTTTCCGCTCGGTTTTATTGTGGGCAGTTTGAGGCTGTTTCGTGGCTGTCGGGAAGCGCTCATCTCACGAGCATCGGTACCGCGGGTCACCCGCTGGCGGTAAATCACTTCCAGCTCCTCACGGTCACGTTTCTGCGGCAGGAATCAGCGCGTTGCCTCGCGTGACACGGGGATCGCTGAGGCGGTAACTCTTGTTTTAAAAGAGCTTCAGCGCGCTCGCAGCAGGAGCAGCAACCGGTGCCACAGAGATCGCTCCAACACCCGCGGCGTCCTCTCCCGCCTGTCGTCACCTGCCGTACCGGGGCGGCCAGGGCATTTCTTTGGCCTCTTTTTCCCTTCGTATTTGCGAGAGGGTTTATCGGGGGAAGGGGGGTGGGTGGGGGTGCTTTTAAGAGACAGGGCAAGAGGCGCGGGCTGAGGTCTGGGGAGGATGCTCCTTCTCCTTAACTTTTGCGCCGTGCGGGCAGGGGGTCTCTCCGAGAGGACCGAGTTCCCCGCTTCTCTTTTGTCCCTCTCTCAGGTTCGGTTCCCTCCCCTTCCCTTAACGCCCCCCGCTCTCCTCAACCCCTCAACCTGTTGCGGGCGGGGCGGGGGCGGAGGGTCTCGCACCGCCCCGCCGCCTGGGCCGAGCCCCCGCCCGTCGCTCCGTCCGCGCCTCGGTGTCAGCCGGGCGGGCCGCGNCATCTTCATGAATTAACGCTGCGGGGTGGGGGCGGGGGACAGGACCTAGTGTCCCGGCGGCACCGGCGACCCAGGCATGGCCGGCTCGGTGAGTACCGCCGCCCGCCGGGAAGGGCTCGGCGCGGTGGGGAATTTCTTCTCGCTTGCGGCTTTCCCCGCGTCCCCGCCGCTGCCGGAGCCCGCACGCACCCGTCCGGGCGGAGGCGGCGGGTGTCGCTGCGGCCACGTTCTTGTCGCCTCGCCGGGATGGGACGCGCTGCGAACCTGACAGCGGCTCCCGGCTGCAGGACCGCGCTGGCGGCGGGGCTGCTTTTCGCCCTCGCCTGCGGGGCTGGTGGGGTTTTTTTTGTGTTTTTTTTTCTTTCTTTATTTTTACATATTTGTGGGGCCTTTCTGTTTGGTTCCCCTCGCCGGGTCTGGCGGTGCCGCTGTGCCGGTGTGTCCCGGGGCACTCACCGGGCGCTCCCCGCCTCTCCCTTCGCAGTGCGCCGTCCAGGTGAAGCTGGAGCTGGGACACCGAGCCCAGGTCAGGAGGAAACCCACCGTGGAGGGCTTCACCCACGACTGGATCGTGTTCGTCAGAGGGCCGGAGCACAGCAACATTCAGCACTTTGTGGAGAAAGTCGTCTTTCACCTGCACGAGAGCTTCCCCAGGCCAAAAAGAGGTGGGTAGGGTGGCAGTAGACGGACCCTTCCCGGCTGGCGCGGAGCGGGAGCAGCCGGCAGGGTCCGTGCCGCTCTCCGTGGAGAACAAAAGCGGCCGTCACTGCGGTGGCGGCTGCCGGGGGCCCTTCTCCCGCCTCCCGTGGGCTGCCCGGAGCCGGGGGAATCTGTTCTGCCTCCGCCGCGATGTCGGGGACTCGCGCTGGCGGCTGCCCGAGCCCCGGTACCCCGCGCCGACCCTGGGTCGGGGTCCCGGTCCCGCTCCTGCCGGGCGCTCCCGGCCGGTACCGCGGGGTAGGTCGCACCGGAGATCTCTGCCCACGTGTTGCTTGCTGCTGTCTGGTGTGGCTTTTTCCCTATGTACTACTGTACGACAGACTAGAACGTGGGTGTCGGGAAACGCGTTCCTGCTTCAATTTTGGTAACTTCCATTTGAACTCGAACCAGCGCTTTGCTTTCTGATTAGTTCTCTGGTTCCTCGTTATCAGGGCTTTACCCTTTCCCCAAGTGAGTGAAAACATCTCGAGAGATATGTGTGCGTGGTACATGTGTAGCCACATAAATTGGGCTGGGAGAGGTGTGAGAAGCCTTTTGTTTTCGGATGTAAATCCTAAGCCTTTACTGTCCTGATTATCGCAGTTGGATTAGTAGAGGTAACAGTCGGAATGAAAGAAGTGAGCAGGTTTATTTTATCTGTGTGGACACAATGAGTTAGTCTTTATTGGCATCTAGAGCCCCTGCAGTTTCTTAGGACAATGTCGTCGTAAATCCTGTGCGCTTAGAGGTAGTTGCGGAGAAAGTTGAATGTTCAGGGAACAAAAGCCAGGAAATTTTTCAGTGTTGAGATAAAAAAGAGTCTTTTTTTTTTTGTGATAATGTGAAAACTTATGTTTTGATTTAATTTTTCTTAGTTTGAAGGTTCTAAGATGTGACTTCTTTTGCATAAATTGTTGTACTTATTTATTTTCCTTCATCTAAGCAACATAGTTTAAGATTTGCAATATTTCAGCTGCTGAGATTATCTTCTAAACTTTAAGCTATTAACTCCCTTTTTTTACCACAAAATTGGTGAATTTTTAACTCTTCTCTATACCAGTGCAGTACTGTGCAGTTTTGAGTGGACTGTATGTAGTAGTGCAGTGTTTCTGATTAATTAAATTGCCCAGATGGCACTGTGGACATTTCCTCCTGCTTTCTTTTATTTCTTTGATGGGAAAACGTGACTTTAAGTCTACAAATGTTTATCAGAGAAACTCCTAAGAGCATGTCTGAGTGGTCTAAGGTCAGATTGCACTATCAGTATTCATTGAATTAGATGATATATTGAAGTTGGTGGTAGAAAGTATTTTTAATTCCTTGAAGCCCTTCCTGCATAAGGAGTGTTTGTGATGTTCTCTGTTTTTATTATCCTTTATTTATTTATTTGCTTGTTTTCTGACCTCAGGGAACATGATGCTGCAGCCCAGACTTGGGGTTTAGTTGCTAGGTGTGATGCGGAGCTTGCTAATGAGAATATATTCTAGGGCTTTCACAAGCATAAGGTGTGGTTTGCTGTTGAGAATGCTTCGTGTCTCCAGCTGCTGAGTTTAGTTGTTCAGCCATTTAAGCCATTGTTTCAAAGTGTTTATTTCAGGATTTCATTTGTATGCATCATTTTCGTGGTGTGGCAACTGCTGGGAAAGATGCCGGCTTGTGTAGCCCAGGTGGTGACTGTGATTGTACATGACTTGGATTGTAGGTGAACACTGCAGCCATTCCCATCCAGCATCACTCAGGCTCAGGTGGCAATGGCTCCATTGACTTCTGAGTTTTGCTTAGCCTCCTAAAACTCAAGAAAAGGATGAAAAATAGATGCTGAAGAAATTTCAGGCCCTTGAAATCCCATTGGGAAAGATGAGCCCTGTGCTGCCAAGTAGTATCTGTGTATGAAATACCTAGCACACTTTCTGCTGTTCAAAAGTGTTTAAAAAAGTGGTGGTGATGAGTGACTTGTAAATGCAAATGTATTGTCTTTCTGATTTACAAATACCATTGATACTTTTGACAAAAATATTCTAGGTGTTCTTGACTCTGTAAATCAGCGCTGTTAGTTTGATGTGACATCAGATAGCCTTCAGGGTGTTTTTTTAAGTGGTGCATGTTTAAAAGAAATTTTATGCTTTCTTGTAGTGTTAGTCAAACTGTCTTCTATTGCCATCTCTGAAGTAATGTACTTTGTTGTTTTATTTTATGGTAGCTTACTGCTTGGAGATACTTGGTAAGTTCTCAAACTAATCCTGAGCCATGGCAAGCTGAAGGTGTAGAGTATTAATCATAAACAAATACTGGTATACTTACTAGCCATAATTACACTTACCTCTCTGGTAAGTGATTTTTTATATATTTCTGCATTCATGCTGTGAATGGCTATGACACGTGGAATCAAGACTCT